>VXAX01004289.1:2319767-2358838 GCA_013399835.1 Leptocoma aspasia | reverse complement strand
CTGAATAATGTACTAAAGGTGCACCCAGGCACATCCTTGTGTGTGGGTTTGCACAGTTCCTGTGCCCCTCAGTCCCCTAAATGCCTTAATTTTGGGTGTAGTGGATGATTTTGTTAAGTTCTTGTCCCTCCTCCGTTGTTGGTGAAACTTTCCTTATTGCTCAAATCCAAAGCTTGATTTAAGAAGGGAGAGCAGTGTTGTGGCTTCTACCAAAACTGCTGCCAGTAGATTCTGCTGACTTGAATGTCTTGCTAATAAAAAGCTGAAAAACTTCTAGTCACTGGCCTTACCTCTGGATTTGCACACTGGACATTAGTGGCACTGCAGGCAAACAAACTGTATTATTACTAATGCCCTCACATATGGCTGTTGCATTTAATCTTCAGATACAATGGCTGCATCTTTATACCTTTTCATGCAGAAAATAGAAAACATCCATTTCAATGAAATAAGGGCTGATAACACTGAAAAATTCCTTCTCCTGTAAGAGGAAGAGTGGAGAGGGCATTTTGGCGTGGCATGCTGAACTTCTAAATATGCTTTGTTTATCACCATTTTGCATTTACATTAAGTTTTGTTTTTTTTTGTTGTGGCTTTTCATGCAGGGGTATATTGGCCATTGCTTGGAGTCTGGCAGATCCAGAGCTGCTACTTAGCTGTGGGAAGGATGCTAAAATTCTCTGCTCCAACCCTAACACAGGCGAGGTATTGTATGCATACCACTTTAAAAAACCCAAAAATGTCTGTTCAGAGGTGGCACATGCAAAGCACATGTTCTTGTGCTTGTATTCCTAGGAATGATGCTTCTGTGGGATGTTGCCCTGTATCCTATTTGCTATATGTGTCTTCTGAGCTTGTTGTGTTGGTGCAGGATTCCTTCCTGATATTGTCAATATTACACATTTGTCCTTGCAGCTTCTCTTTTACTGAGTAGTGATGCCCCTGTTCATTCTAAGAGATGGAAATGGCTCCACTTAAACTAAGTATATGCCTCCTACTCCTTTGTTTTGGGTCCAGTGTGGCTGGATCATTGTTGCAAGTGCCTTTTTCCTTCTATAAGAACTTTACCCAGTCAGGAGGGTTCTTGTAGGTTGCCATAGTAGTGGCAGATCAGTGAGAGCCACTCAGATGTGTTCCCACCCCACCCTTTTGGGCCTGGGGATACCTTTCAAAGAGATTGCAGATCTGTTTTTCAGACAGTGTTTGTCCCTAGACCAGGAGGATGGTGGAGAGCTCCTTGCCTCCAGTGGGAAATAATTGTGGAGTGGGAAGTATTTCTAAAATTCAGACATTGGCCCAAAAGTGCAAAAGCTGTACAGTGTTAGATGAGTTATCTGAGCTGGATCCTGTGCTGTTATGAAGTTTTTACATGTGGTTGAATCATGCTGCATGTTTTCATTAAAAATAAAAACCAGTTCTGTGGGAGACAGCATTTTGCTGACAGCTAGTATTTTCTTCTTTGAGTTTCTCCTGGTTTACCGTTAAAGGTCTGCTGTAAAGGGAGCTTGTCTGTTCCAGGGCACAAGAGGCTGTCTGCCCAGGCTGCAGGTTTTACCCTTTTCAGTTTTCCTGTGAAAGCAGACTTCCTCCATGGAGTGTGTGGGGGTAGCTAAAACAGCTCTGAATAAACTAGCGTGAATGTCAATGTGGGACAGCACAGACATACCCCACCTGCATCATTTGTCCTGTGTGGATTAAACAGAAGATTTAATGGGAGGAGAAGGAGATGAAGCAGTGGTGTGTGATGTTCTGCTGTTTGGAGAGCATCAGGGTTTGCCCACTGTTAGTGTGTATGGTGATGTGGAGACTGCTGGGGAGCAGGAAGAGCAGACCACTCCTAGGGCACACGGGAAGATTGTTGTTATCGGGCAGGGTGCTCCATGAAAGCTCTGATTTGTTGGGCTTGGTTTTGCTCCCCAGGTGCTGTACGAGCTGCCCACCAACACCCAGTGGTGCTTTGATATCCAGTGGTGCCCAAGGAACCCTGCTGTGCTGTCTGCAGCCTCCTTCGACGGGCGCATCAGTGTCTACTCCATCATGGGCGGCAGCGCCGATGGCTTGAGGCAGAAGCAAGTTGACCAGGTGTTGAAAATCGTTCAGCTAAGAATAGGGACAGAAAGAGAGGGGGGAACAAAACATGGGAAGTCTTCAGTGGCTGTCTGCAGCCCTGCTTGCACGAGTACCGCTTCAGTGCAGATAAATGTTTAGTTTGTTAGAGTAATGTCACTTCTGTTTTTCCTCCCTTGTGTTACCAAAGCTCTCCTCGTCTTTTGGGAACCTCGACCCGTTTGGCACGGGCCAGCCCCTGCCTCCCCTGCAGCTTCCCCAGCAGACTGCCCCACAGAGCGTGGTGATGCCTCTGAAGAAACCACCCAAGTGGATCCGGCGACCCATGGGAGCGTCCTTCTCGGTAAGGAGGAGACAGGGATGGGCAGGGTTGGCCAGGTAAGTAAGGGAGATAGTGCTGGCACCTGCTAAGCTCCTTAGGAAGGGGGGACTTCAGTGTGGTGCTCTACCTTGGGAGATCTTCCTCTTTGTTATCCTAGTGAGAGATGCTTGGGGCACCTTCCAGACAGGGCACCGGGGACAGCAAAAGCCTGACCAAAATGCTTGGGAAAAAGAAATGCAAGTTTGTTTGTGTTTTGGCATCAGGGCTTCACTTTTGTTTCTGTGCAGTGCTTGCTTTAGAGTAAATAAATATACATTGTGGGGAACGGGAGCGGGGGAATGAGACCAAACTGGGCAAGTATCTGAGACTTCATAGCTTCAAACTGCACTTGTGTAAGTCAGTGTGGTGGAGAATACTCAGGTTAGCTTTGATCAAGGTAGCAGGAATTGCTGTAGCAGCACAAGGGTGGGTTCCTCCATGGCTGGTTGATTTGCAGAGGAGCCAGCTGAAAGGATGGCACGCTCTGCTTTTTGCAGTCATCTGCTTCTTGGCTCCACTTTTGGCTTATTTTCTAAGCCCACAGACCATTTATTTGGGAACTTCTGGAGATTTTAGCGTGTCCATTTGAATTTGATTTCTCTGCTGCAGTACAACTCAATTTTCAGCATCGTATGTCTGTTTATTCATGATCTGATGCACAAATTAAAGGCAATTTTCTCCTGTCAAAGAGAGGTGATGTTGCCTAGCCACTGGCTGATGTGTCATTTTATGATGTTGTTCATTCCCTTATTTGTCCTGGTTTCCTAGGAGCCAGGTGTCAGTCTTTTTCCTGACTAGGCTTTTGCTTTTTTCTAAAGCAGGTTTTACTGGACTGGCCTGTGTAAATTAACTTCGAGCTATAGAATGAAATAATATCATAAGCCCCTCCTGATTATTTTCTTGTGTTGATTTTACCTCTTCAAATGCTGTCACAACTTAGTGCCTATCTGCCTGTTTCTCTGTAGAATTTCAACTTCTAAACAGCCTGGCAAGAGCAGGGCAGACATCACGCTTGAGCATTTACTTAATGATGTTAAATAAAGGTTTCTTTGGCAATTGCATTGCAGTATCATGAGATACTCCACTGATGCTGGGTACTGTATAGACCCACAGCTCTAGCTCTCAGTTTCTGGTCTGACTTTTGTCTGAGAAAAAAACAGGCACAGGAATGGCTGTGTTTATAAATCTTATTAAATATGAACCTACTTATCCAACAAACACCTTACATGCATAGAAATATGGGATGGGGGGGAAACAAATAAATGAGCAGATGTCAAGAGTGTTCAGTTATTGGACAATAATCGTATGTATGTTATATAAAATACATTTTCATACATGCTTGTGTTTTCACGTACTGTATGTGTGCTTCAATTCCAGTTTGGAGGCAAGCTGGTGACGTTTGAGAATTCCAAGTCTCCGCAGCAGCCGGGCATGGAGCAGCAGCAGCAGCATCCCCACGTCTACGTGAGCCAGGTTGTCACTGAGAAGGAGTTCCTGGCCCGCTCAAACCAGCTGCAGGAGGCTGTGCAGTCTGAGGGCTTTGTCAGCTACTGCCAGAAGAAAATCGACATGGCCCTGGCTGACTTTGAGAGGAACGTGTGGGCCTTCTTAAAGGTAACAGGGTGACAGCCCTTGAGGAGTTCCCCAGGGACTGGGAAGGCCAGGACGTGGTTCCTTCTGCACATTTAGCTGAAGAGGTGCTGGGAGCCAAAAGCTGCAGGCTGTGGGAATAGTGCCCATAAGCCATGTCACTGGAGGAGGCCCACCAGAAGAGGGAGAATCCTCAGGACCAGGGGTGTTTGTGGGGTTTGTGAGGAGTCTTGGCAAAGCTCAGGTGTGGATGAGGGTATCCCATGGTTTTTGATATTCCCCATCAGCACATATTTGTAGAGGGAGCTAATGAGAAGGGTTAAAGCTTTGGGGTAGCTTTAGATGGGCTTTTCACTGCTCACTCTAAGCATCTAGAGGTTTCCAAGTGAAGCAGATAAACAGATTGTTCACTTCCAATAACCAGATGGAAGCCTTGCCCACCTGCTCAGGTGCCCAAGTCTGAAGATTTTTGCATTTCTCTTTATTACATTCAGTCTACTCAGTTGCTAAATCTCACTGAGTCATTGGTGCCAGTGAGGGAGAAAATGAAAAATTGTGAATTGCAATATAATCTTTAACTTTTTAAAGGTGAACTTCGAAGAAGATTCACGTGTTAGATACCTCGAGCTCTTAGGATACAGGAAGGATGATCTCAGGAAGAAGGTAAATGTGCAATATGTGAGATAAATAACTTTTCAGTAATTTTAGAATTCTTACAGAAAACAGTTTGCTCTGTTGGGTTTTTTCTTTAGTTGTGTCTTCTTGCAATATGGATGCTCAGTGGAAATGCCAGAGCAGGCAGCAGACTTCAGAGGTGTGTCTGCATCTGGCTGTCCATTGTTGATGTGCAATTCTCACTCATCAAGAAGCTTTGATATTTATTGATTCAGGCTATTGATGTAACTTTGCTATGTGACATCCTTCTACTTGAGCATCGTGGAATGGCATCTGCTTTTAGGCTTTCTGGTTGAAGAACATGTAAGCAGTTTTCATTAACTAGGAAAACCTGGGATAGTCTTTGTTGTTTGTGGGAGACATCATCGATTTTTGAAAGAAAAAGGAAAAAAACCAAGCCCAAAGGTCAAACATGGTTACATTTGGAAAAGCAAAATTTGAATTACCAGGAAGCAATTTGCACATCATTGTAGACCTTTCTTCCCAGCTGGAAGATTTTTACTCAGTGTTACTGGGAGTTACCTGCTGTGCCATTTGGCTCTGTTTTCAGTTGTCTAGCCAGGAACTATCTAGTATTTCTTCAGTTTTGTTTCAGTGGATTTTAACATTTGACTAATTTCCACTATATCAAACTCATGTTTTATTTTCAAAGATTGGCTCCATTAAAGTGTCATTGTCCTTCAGGGCAAAATTAATATGATTATGGAAAAAATCATGGTTTCATTAACAGTTTGTCCTCAGCTTCTAAATACTCGTGCAAAGGCAAGCACAGCAAGGGCAATCCTGTTTTGGAAAAGCAGCTCTCAATTAGAAAATTCTGTTGAAATGTAGTAGTGGTTCTGCAGAGTGGCCTCATGAGATTAAAGCCCACTGCTTGCTTTTGCTCTGGGTTTATATGCCCTGTGCATGGGGAGAAGCTGGGAAAATGGGCACAGCTGAACTGGGTGGCCTGGAATGATGGGCCTGTCCCATTATTTTAGTATTTAGGAAACAGATGAGAGGAGCTACAAGGTCCTGTTTTTATGTAGCTCTTTTCTGAAAACATTCCACATAGAAGTTGAGTCAATGTTTTTTTCAGTGTCAAGAAGCAGCACAATACAGTTCATCTCAAAATTTGTGATACCCAGATGGAAAGCTCACCAAATCACAACTTGGTTTTCCTATTATTGGTAGCATTAGGAAGGTAAAAACAAAGATCACCAGTTTCAGCTTCTTGTAATAAGCTGTTAAAAATGTGAGAAGGGTGGGTTATATTCTTAAAACCTGTGATTCTCATGCAAGCCAAGTCCTGGATTTCTCATTTTTATTGTAAACCAGTGATAAAAAAAGAAAGAGAAAAGTGTCTCCAGCAATTTGAGCCCAGCTCTTTATACAAACCAGTCTACAAGGGTAAAATAAAGCCTACAATACAAAAAGCATCTACAAAAAGCAGTAGATAATTTTAGGAACAATGCGAAATCCAGGCTTCCTGATGCTGAAATAATATAGAAACTCTATACATAAAATTGCTGGTTTTGAGAGCCCTAATTGAATCTGGAGTCATGATTTGCTTTGGAAAGCAGTTCAAGCTGGGCATTTTAACTCTTCTTTTACCTTGGAAAATCCTAGCCCACAGCCAAGTGCATGATGTGCTTGAACCCACAGCTTCCTGACAGGAAGCTTCCTGACAGGCTCTCTGTTCCACAAGGATTGTCACTGCTTTATTTTCCCTGACCAGAGCAGACAGAGGGTTTCGTCCTTCATGTTCTGATACTACTTTTGTTCCTGTGGTTTCCAGCAGCTCTAGTGAGGTTTGAGGTCCTTGAGTTGACAGTTAAAGGTTTAAAGTCATAGGGTAGCTGTTGTTTCCATCAGAGCTTGGGGTGCAGGTATCTTAGCAGAAAATCCCTCATCAGGCTGGAAAAGGAAATGGCTTTAGTTTTGTGTTAAAGTGTTTAATTTCATATTCCCTGTTGTGCAAGCAACGTAGTAGCTACATGTGCCAGTTTTGCAATCTGAGAATTTGGTGCCTCTTTAAAAGGGTACTTAAATCTTTGTTGTTTTCTAGATCACGTCTGCTCTGAATAAAGAAGGTCTTACAGATGGTGCCTTGGGAGAGGTAAGCAAACACATGTATGTTAGCTTTGTAATGCCCTACTAATTTGTAAGGTAAGAATCATTTTTCTTTCCACTTGATAGCTGTCCCAAAGTAAGTCACAAATAATCCAGCATGTGGCAAATTCCTACTTTCAGTAGGATGAAGGTGTTATTAAAAAAAAAAAAACACTTCTTTTCCACTCAGATGATGCCCTCCTTTTCCAATGAAGGGCTGTCAGTCACAGATTTTAATATGGGATCTCTTTGGCACCTGATTTCAAGAACAGCACCTTCATCAGTCTTTAAAGAAAGCAGGACTGAGAGTGTGGTCCTATAACTTTTCTTGCAATAGTGGTAACTACAGTTCAGGCACTGCCCACTGTAATTGCAGTGGCCTGAGTCTACAGCAGGACTGCAATGCTTTTGTGCCACAGACAGTTCAGAGTCATCTGTGGCTGCCTGATGGGGAAGCTTTTGTTGCATGTTTTGAGGTAGCTAAGATGAAAACAGCAGAAGGTACTGTGTAATGACAAAGAGCAAGGAAACAGGGCTTCTACCCTGTTCGTGATGCTCAAACATATATTGCCTATGCATTTCTGTGATTTTCAGTCTGGTTCTAACTGTTGGTTGGTGGAAAGGTGACTGTACTCTGCAATGCAAAGTGTTTCTGCCTCTTTTGCTGGTGGATTTTTATGGCATGTTCTCTCTGCTGAAGGCTCCTGCAGAATCTGATGCATCTGTGCCAAATGAGGGGGATGAAGGCCAGACTACAGAGGAACAGTTCTTGGGAGAGGTATCTGTTGCCCTCTAGACTAACCCTGCTGACCTCCCCTGTATTTACTTTGTTCCTTTTAACAGCATTTAATTTTGTTGGCTTTTTCTGCTGCTGAGGATATACAGAAATACAAAAAATGATTTATGATGGTAAAACTGGACTCTTGCTGAGATTTTTTTCATCTGCTTCAGGCAGTATGTTCAGCCAGGTTTATTGCAGGCAGTTTGTGCTCAACCATGTCAGCATTTGGGATCTTGCACCATTTGAACAGCATTGTTTTCAACCCTGTGTTTTACATATGTGGACAGGTCTCTAATTAGCACTAAGTACCCAGCTTCTGCCTTGTGAGGTGTCACTAACACTGGAAATAGTGTATTGCTGTGTGAACAGGCCAACTTCATTCTTCCCCATTCCCTCAGTCTCCCTTTTGGATTAGAATTTGGGCTTGTAGCTGTGTTTCCTGTGCTTGCTGCCTGTCTGCAGCTGTCTGTGGAGATGGGGACAGTGATTTAAGGCTCATGCATGCTGGGGTGGTGCACTTGACTCCACATAACAAGCAGCCTGTTAAAGACACTAAAATCAGAATGCTGTCCTTGGGTTAGGTGTTTGATTGCTTGTTAGCTCTTTAGGCTCTGTAGTGGCAGACATGTGTGTCTAACAGTGCAAGGGTTTTGCTGTATGCAGCCATGAAGATACTGGATAACAAAAGTCTCTTCTAGGAGAGAATTCACAGCCAACCATGACCTTAGCCTACCCAAGTATTTGTGAGCCTGGCCTGAAGCCACTGGTGATGCATCAGGGCGTGCTGTCACATACATAAAGTAACTGGATGGGCACATTATTCCTGTGGTAGTCACACCATGTTCTCAACTGATACCAAACACACATCTGGTGTTATCTGACAACCAGATCATTTTCCAGATGCTCTGTCCTTTTCACAAGCCAAACATAAAGCTTGTTTCAGACTTGCTTCCCCATCCAAATGAATGTCTTTGGTCTACCGTGTCCTTCAGTTTAGCTAAACAAGCAGGGTGTTCCTGGACTCCCTTCATGTACTGGAGCAATGGCTTGTGACAGAGGAGGCAGTTTGTGGGTCAGGTTCTGCACTCTGATTAGCCTGTGCTGTGAAAATTGATGGTGAAGAGAGATTTCCCTTTTGATGCTATTTTTTATTATTGAAATGTTTTGTTTGAAATCCCAAAATCCAAGTACTCGCACAAAGTGGTCTCTGTCTTAATTCTGGGGGAGTTTTATAGAAAAAGCAGCCTCTGTCTACTGAGCACTCCTGTACTGAGTGCTACATTGGACTTCAGTGTTGAAAATTAAGCTTGTGTTCATGTGTAATTTGCTTAATTAAACTGGGGTGTATGTCTAGTGCAGAGGGTTTCAAGGATGAGCTGAAATTTGAAGTGGAACAGAGTGGAACCTAGGTAGCATTAATGGTAGACTGTTCTTGGTAGGGATTAAGGCTGAAAAAGAAGTAAAGAAAAGGATTCTGATTTTCTCATTGTAGCTGTAGCTTTGCTCAGGGGGGGGTTGTGTGTGTATGGGTATAGATGCAAGTTGGTACCCAGGATCCAGGTGGCTGGCTGCTGGTACTTGTGAGATAAAGGAAGTTTAATTGGTAAAGCAAAGAAAAACAAGGAATTAATTCACTGCTTCCCATGAGCAGGCAGGTTTTCATCCCTAAGAAAACTGAGTTCCATCACATGTAACAGTGACTTGGGAAGAGAAAAGCCATCACTGCGAACATCCCCCTCTTTCTTCTTCTTCCAGCGTTATATTATGCTGAGCATGATCTTATATGGCCTAGAATTTCCCTTGGGTCAGTTTGGGGTCAGCTGTCCTGGTTGTGTCTCATCCCAACTTCCCATGCACTCCTCACCTTCTCACTGGAGGTGCAGTAGGAGAAGTAGAATAGAAAGGGCCTTGGTGGTGTGCAAGTGCTGCTCAGCAAAAGCAACATCTCTCTATTATCAACACTGTTTCCAGGACAAATCACACAGCCCCATAGTGGCTCCTGTGAAGAAAGGTAGCTTTACCTCTGCCCATACTGGCACACAGGGATAACCTTCCCTTCTAAGTTAATGGTCTCTGAGTTTACTGGTTGTCTGAAGTTCTAAATTTAACTAGCACTGCAAAAGCCATATGGTTTTAAAATGTGTGTATTTTCTAAGTGTTTACATAATCTCAGAAATGGTGCTTTCCCTTTCTCTTAGACACTGAAGGACCATAAAAAAGAAGCTGAAGATTTGGGATCTGCAAAGACAACATTTAACATTTCTGTTAGTGGAGGTACAAAAATACCTTTATTGATTTTCTTGTATGTACTGTTATCTGTAAGTACTGATGTTGATACTGGTGTTCCAGTGAGAAGGCAAGTTCTGCACAGACTGTGAAGGATTGTAGCTACTTGCCTCTAACTGCATTCTCATGCAGTCTCAAGGCATTTGAAAATACAACTTTTTGAAGGAAGGAAGGAAGTTATACAGCACTGTGACATGCAGCTGCTCTGAGTGATGAAAGAAGATAAACTTGGTCAGGCATGAAGTGCTGTTTCTATAGAAACCCCCAGGGGATCTTGAGTCACACAGAAGCCACTGACCCTTGTCGCAGTTTGACTTTTTATGGCACTATTCAGGTAGTTGTTTTAGGGGCCATTTAGACCTCTAGGAACTTGCTCTGTCACGAGGTAAGTAATGCTTGACAGTGCCCCTGTGGCATGGCTGTACCCATGTGTGTCTGAGGCTGGAGGTGAAGGTGAGCACCCCTGTAAGTACCTGGCTGGGAGCGGGCTGGTTTGCAGACAACTGTGCCAGCGTTGTACAGTCAGACAGTGTCACCTGCTGCTGCGTCTCTCAGTGGCTTTTGTGGCAACATTTGGAAGTGCACCCCTGTCTTGTTGCAGACGTGGATGGGCTGATCACACAGGCTCTGCTGACAGGGAACTTTGAAAGTGCAGTGGATCTGTGTCTGCACGACAACCGCATGGCTGACGCCATCATCCTGGCCATCGCCGGCGGGCAGGAGCTGCTCTCCCGGACTCAGGAGAAGTACTTTGCCAAGATGCGGAGCAAAATTACCAGGGTATGTGTTTTCAGGTCAGAAGGAACATGCTCATATGCCTATGGTAACTCCCTTTTCCACCTTAAAAAGTTTTCTTGCCATTTTATAGGTTTATTTCTGGCAGATGTCAGTAAGCGTTCAAGTCGGTAAGATCTCAGAGCAGAAGGATTTTTGTTACTCTTTTTTTAATGCATTGATAAGGGGAGAAGAGGCACACCACCTGAATATCAGTACACAAGAGTATTCTTTATCCCATCTCCAGCGTCTCTGAGTTGCATATACACTAATAGATGCTCAACAATAAGGACCTCAAGAAGGGCACATTTCAATCTGCTGTTCTGTCACTTTTTTCACACATGACCTACGCTCAGGGCCAGCAGCATTAGGTTGATTTCGGCCTGTGATCAGTCTTCACAAATTTTGCTGATGCTTTGTTTTACTGCATGCACAGAAGAGAGAGCAAAGTATGCCCAGGGTAGATTAATCACCCTTTGTCTATGAGACAGCGTGTTATGGCCAGCTGGTTATTGTTATTTTCAGGTTTTTGCAGTGCTAGGGGTTGCTGATCCCTGCTTGTGCAAATCTTTCTTTTTTACTACCAATATGAGAAAGTACTGACAGGAGGTTGAAACAGGAGAAGTGGCTTTAAAAGAACAGTTGGTTTTAGCAAGGGTGGCAGCTTTTAGAGGAATTTCTTCACTGTAGTTCATCCTTTGGGAAAATGTGTCTTTATAAAGAGCTGACCAGTTATCTGTGCCTATGCTGTCAGGCAAACATTGACCTTGTAGTTAGGATGTTGCATTTATTGCTCAGGTGTGTTTTTTCCTTTCCTGGTCCCAAACTGCACACATACTGCTTGTTCAGCTGTTTCTGAGCTTGAAGTCTTGGCATGAGAAGGGCTTTGTTCACTAAAGAGCAGCACAGCTGCCAAGTCCATCTTTTGTCCAAAGCAAAATAACTGGAGACAGTTTTAGAAGGAAGAAACTGGAATTTCATTCTGAGCACTGTGCAGAGGCAGCACAGGGTGTTGGGTTACTACAGCCAGCTCAGGTTGATATTGCTGCCAACTTGCTGCTTTCTTTATGCAGCTTTTTCCACTGCTCCTCACTGGTCAGATTGAGACTGAGAGCTTAAACAAGACTGAGAGCTGAACAAAGCAGTTTAACAAACAAAATTCATACATCTCCCTGGCCATTGTGTAGAAGACTTTATAGCTAAGTACTTGGTAGCTTTTCTTTATCTGCAAAAATATTGCTGAAAACTATTTGCAACAGCTTGTGGAGATCTGTGTATTCTTTACTTGTCCATTTTGTAACAAGAATAACCTGCCACTGTGTGTTCTCTGAGGTTGTTTTGTGATTTTTTAATTTTGAAGTAAGGTGTGCTCTTGAGCAGCTGTTGAACTGCAATGCAGTACCTGTCATGACCCTGGATACAGTGGGGATGAGTACACTGGAACAGATCCAAATTATCCTGTGTGTTATACACAGGAAATCTTAACAGGATCCTAACTGTGGTCTCTCTCCTGCTCTAGCTCATCACTGCAGTTGTAACAAAGAACTGGAAAGAGATTGTGCAGTCCTGTGACCTGCAGAATTGGAGAGAGGCTTTGGCTGCTGTGCTCACTTACGCCAGGCCAGATGAGTTCACAGCCCTTTGCGGTAAGGACACTTCACAGACTGAATAATATCAGAGCAGTATCATGGCTTTGCTCACAGTTCCTTGGCCAGTTGCTTCCCCAGCTTCAGCAGTGGTGGGGAGGGATACCCAGAGTGATTGACCAGCATCTTTGTTTATATGTTATCTAGATCTCCTGGGTAGCAGGCTGGAGAATGAGGGGGACAGCATTCTGCAGACACAAGCTTGCCTCTGTTACATTTGTGCTGGCAACGTGGATAAACTTGTTGCTTGTTGGACCAAAGTTCAGGATGGAAACAGTCCCTTGTCCCTTCAGGTTGGTAATTGTTTTAAGAAAGATGTTGGAAATAACAGACTGCAATCATTTAGCGCTTAAATCAAATTATCTAGTGTAGAGCTTTGATGTACATCAGGATGTAAGCCTTTCTTTTCTGGGAAAAAAATCACATAAATATGATACTGGAAAAGGTGATGGGAAGTACAGTGGCCCTTGTGCTTGCTTTGTTCTTTAGGTAGTGGTACTAACACACTTTTTGTGTAAAATAATTGTAGGGCTTGGTGTTTTGGTAAAGAAGGGTCTTTCAGTGCTTGCATCTTTTGTGGTTAGGAAATACTTGGACTTTTCTACTTCTGCAAGTTCAGGAGAAGAAATCAATAGAATGTGGTTTAATCTGGAGAGACAGTTGTAGGAAGGTTCTCATGAGAGTTTTCTCTAGGGGTTTGCACATACGAAGCTTGGTTTCCAGCAGTGAAATACACTGCTTATAGCAGATACCTTGAGGGAATAGGGTTGATAAGTGGAATGAAGCGATAATGGAATAATTTATTTTATAATGTTAGTTTCTTCATCTGTTTAAGGCCTTTGAAGAACCAGTGTTAGAAAGTACTTACTTGATGATGCTGTGAGACTCTTGTTTAGTTAATTGAAGGAACTGATGTGTATCTGAGTTTTGCTTCATGTCATTAACTCTCTGAATTATCAAAATAATTTGATTTTAAGGGCTTTATTTACAGATTTACCTTCAGCTTGAATTTGCATTTTGATTGCCTGGCTTTGGTTTCTCAGGCAGTAAAATTGGAAAATATTGTTGAAGTCCTAATTAGGTGACTTGTTTACTATGATAGTGGCAATAGAAGCTGTTGTTTTGGGGTTTTTTTCACTTGCCTTCTTTGAAGTGCTGATTTGTAGGGAAAAACTAACAGTTAGAAAACAATCTTTATTAATAATGTATGGTTGAAATCTTTTGTGTGGTACACTTATTAAATCTCCTGTAAGATTTTTAAAAGGGCTTTAATTTTGGCAAATGAATATTTGTAGTATCCTTCAGTGTAAATACAGGAAGAAAAACATAAGTAAACTGAAGAGAAAATGTTCCTATAATTTAGGACTAGAAGGAAACCCAACCAAGACCAGCTCTGGTGTTGGGGGATGTGCAAGGAAGGCAAGATACAGAGTATTTCTGGTGAATATCAGGAAAACCGTTCTGCTGTAACAACCAGAAAACTATGGACAGCTCTTCCAAGGGAGTTTTTAGAGCCTTCTAAGATGGATAAGGACTGATTTACTAAAACCCTGTAAATGAATGTGCAGCAGCGTGGCACGAGTAGTGGTGACAGGCATGATGTTGTCTGTTTGCTCTGAGGCTGTCACCGGATAATTTTATGAAAGCATCCACTTGGTGGACATGCTCAGTGCTGATAGGGCCCTGAAATCCTGTTTAATAAAAGCAGTTCTTTTGAACTCTGCTGGCTCTGGTGTTAGAAGCTGCTTGGTGGGTGGTTGCTGTTGCATCCTCTGGGAGCAGCCATGCCTTTGGTGTAGCTGTGGCTGTTTGGGAAACCTGCACTTGACTTGGGCTCCCCACTAGCTGAGAGGGGTCCTACCAGGGACAGTCTTAATCCAGGGCTTACTTCACTTCATTGTTCTCACTTGTGGGTGGGTTTTTCCCCTCCTGATCTTTCAGGATTTAATAGAGAAGGTCGTGATCCTGCGCAAAGCCGTGCAGCTCACGCAGGCTGTGGACCCGAATGCCATGGGCGCCCTTTTGGCCGAGAAGATGAGCCAATATGCCAACCTCCTGGCTGCTCAGGGAAGCCTGGCTGCAGCACTGACCTTCCTCCCTGCCAACACCAACCAGGTATGGGGCCTTCAGGCTCTTTGCTCCCTCTCTGTCTGGGAACAGGTGTGCTTCAAGCAGAGGTCTCTGCATGGTGCAGTTCAGCATCAGGACTGCAGCTTGACATGCACCTTGGAATGTGACAGGCAGGCTGATCCCCTCACCCTGCACTGGCCTTGCTGAGCTGGCAGACATGCACAGACTTCTGCTCCCTCTTGGTTTCACACCCTTGTGCCTGCAGCCAGTGACTGCCAAAGGGTGTCCTTCCTGTAAGCCAGACATGGCAAATGAAATGACATTAACATTTGGTTGTTCTCTTCTGACTTCCCATCTTCCATCAGCTGATGTTTGTAGACAGCTGGTTTGACAATGAGGCAGGCAGTTGTAAGGCAATTCCAATGGCCTCGTGTCTCATGCAGAAAAGACTTATTCCAATGAAATAAAGCAGGCTCAGAGGGAGCTCATCAGTGAGGGCCACTCAGTCTCTTGGTATGATGCACTGGGTGCATTTTCAGCTCCCTTCACTGTCCTTTTCTGATTGCAGCCAAACATCGTGCAGCTACGGGACAGGCTTTGCAGAGCCCAAGGGGAGCTCCCAGTGGGACAGAACAGCCTCAAGGGACCATATGAGAGAGAGCCCGTGCCCAAGGGACGAACTGGCCCTGTGGCTGGAATGATGCAGGCACCCCAGGCTCCAGCCCAGCAGTATTACCAGCAGGTAAATGGGCTTTGGCAATAAGGGAGGGACATGGTACTTGAGTTCTGCAGAGTGATGGATGTAATAATGTTTTTCCTTTCTCTTGATCTGAGGCTGTGTGACAAACCTCTACTGAGAGCCTTGTGGTGAAGGTCATTGGTGCTTCTTTTCAGTCAGTACAGATGCCTCCTTTACTCCTCATCTGGAAACATCCTTTAAACACCTTGTCAAGTAGCCTGCTTCTGAAGATTAGGTGTTTCTCCCCTTTGTTTGAAAATGTGCTTCAGTGCCAAGAACAGCTGTGTGGGAGAGCACTTCAGGAGTTCTCTGTGCTTCCTCTCACAGTCCCTGATGTTGTCCCATCCCTGCAGGCCTTAGGCCTTGCTCATGCTGCTCACCAGCCTCCTCTGGGGCAGATTATTGCCACCTCTAGCTCTGATTTTGGCTGCAGAAGTTGCTGAGCAGTGGCAATGGCAAACTGAGGGCACTTTTCTGCAGCTGTGGGTACAGCCTGCTGTGAAAACACCTTCCCAGCCAGGTGTAAGGGGGCATGGGCTGGTGGGGTGGCTGAGAGTGAGCTGTGCCACAAGAAAGACCTGGTGAGTATGAGACTAATAAGGGAGCTGTGCTGGGAGGAAGAGGAGAAATGGGGGAGGAAAATTCTCAGGTGTTACCTCTAACCTGAGTATGACACTGCAGCAGCACACACTGGCCATCAGGGCAGTGTGGTGTGTTGGGCAGCCCCAGCTGTGTGTGTGCTTGGAGAGCACTGCCAGCTCTCTAATCCCCCAGCACAGCACTGCAGCTCATCTGGCCCCTCTAAAGGTGCTCTGGGCAGGGCTTTTCTGGGAGCAGAGCTGTGTTAGGGCTATGGGTGTTCTCCTTATGCAGAGATTGGCACAAGCAGAGATATCGCTTGTCTGTGCTGCCCCCAAGCTGCCTGCCAGAAAAATCAGGGCAGGAAGAAAGAGGGGATGAAAGTTGTGGGGAGGAGTTGGGCATTCTTGATGTCAGCTGCAGTGTGTGCCTCTGCCTTCTCTCCAGGCTGTTAGATTTCAGAAGGACAAAAGCCTTCATCCAGGATTTACCTTGCGAGCCCCATTGCATATGATTTTAAATGCATCATCACTAATAATCAAGTCTACTCTGCTGTCTGTCTTTGGCCTTCTTCCTTGTAACCAGTGAATTGCCTTGAGAAGCAAAGCTGTGTGTTTGCTGTTTGGCTCTGGAGAATAGCAGCTCTCCTCTAGATGCTGGGACATGAGCAATGCTTTTTTAAACCAGAGTTCCCTCTTTCCCCCACTGTTTGCAAAATGCCTCAAGCAATTATTTCACCAAGCTGTGCTCGTTAATTAAAGGCTGGGTGTATCACAACCCCACGAGTTCACTGGGAGTTACACCCCCCCCGTGTTGCTGGCTTTGCAGGGAGTTCATCCTCAGCAGGAAGGGGACAGGTGTCAGTCAGAAAGGTTCCCAGCTGATAACCCAGAATGGAGAGAAATTACATGTTTGAGTCTGAGGATACTTGCTTTGTTTGACTTCCTTTTAAGAAAGTGTGTGTGTAGGACTTGTTCAAGCTTGAGGCAGCCTTTGTTTAACTGCTGTCCCAAACAAGAACATGTTCTTAACACTTGGATTCCTTTCAGCATAGTTTTGTTGAACCCTCTTTTTCATCTGAATAAACCAAGTGTGAAACAGGGTGAAAAGTCTTTTAGATACTCTGGTGATGAGTTATGCAGGCATTAGCAGTGGCTGTTGTGCAGCTGACTGCACCATTGGCTTAGCACTGTGTGGGGTTAGAGGCACACAGACTGAAGCCAGCTGAGCCAGCCAGGGCTGCAGGGTCACAGCTTTCCCTCTGCTTATGTCCTTGAACCCCAGCCATGTGTCCTGCTGAGGAATGTCCCAGGCACAGGAAGTTCTTGATTTCTGTCCCATCAGAAAGGTAGGAGTGATGGTATGGAATTGAAGTGGCAAAGAAGGAAGATGGAGGAAAGGAGCTACGGGAGACTGGCTGGGAAGCAGTTACCATTAAGATGTGTATTTGTGCATGTGCAAGAGCTGAATATCAGTTTTTAACCTTTTAAAATTATATTTTAACCTTTTTAAATTCATCTGAAGCTCAGTTTAAACAGACTCCTTTTGTGTGAGGCGTATGCTTGAATTTAACACAGAACCTGGGGCTTGCAGCTGTGGTTAGTGATGCTCACTGTCATGGACCAGTGGGGGGAGGCAACTTCTGCAGTAGGAAAATGTGATGAAAGATGGAGACCTGGCTGGCTGGCACACGTAACACTGCACTTGCTCCACAGCCTATTGCAGCTGCAACACTGTGCTTCCTCCTCATTCTGCAATTCACTTTGGCTCCCGTGCACAGTGATTTTTGTCTGTCTTGGATGCAGTCCCTTTCTTCCTTTGCAATTTTATGGCTGTTACAAGTGCCAGCATGCAAACCTTCCTGCGTTCACTTCTTTGCATCTTGTTTTGTGAAACCCTTTAGACTTTTTTATTGTTTTGTTTTCCATGATTGGTATTTCTTTGTTCGATTCAGGTTAGAATTGCCCCTACTGTCACTACCTGGAGTAACAAAACTCCTACTGCCCTTCCCAGCCATCCTCCTGCAGGCTGTCCCTCTGACACACAGGTATAACCTTCATTATTCCTCTCTGAGCCTCTGCTCCACCCCAGTGTGTCCCCTGGTGTAGTCTGTGTGCTTGGCACAGTCTGGTACAGATAGATGGACGGAGCAGCTCCCATGTTTGCTCTGGTTTTACTCCTCCGCGTCTCCTTACTTTTTTTTTTTCCACCAATGCCCAGATGAGTGGCACTGGAAAGTCTTGAGTGGGAGCTCAGTGTGACCTGAGTCTCCCCAACCCTTGCCCCACACTGGAATATTTGAAGTATGATTTTTCCTTTCCCCCTTTTCCGTGGAGATTAGAAGCTTCAGAGTTACCATTTAAGTTGAGTTGAAAGATGGCAGGGAGCTCTTCCCTGTGCAGGCAGGTGTGTGCTGCTCTGCTTGCTGCTGAAGTCACTGCACATCCAGATGTGCTTTCAGTGCTGTGCTGGGCACCCTGAGGCACTGGGGTGGTTGGAGACATTTGCCCCTGTGCTGGTGATTCCCTTCTTCCAGGGAATATGGTTTTGGGCCTTGAAACATGAACTCGTCATTTTGCTGCAGTTGTGCTTCAGCACTGCATTACCTTACTGATTAAATCCTGCCTCTCCCAACCATTTTTCCTGTAACTTTTTTTTTTTTTTGGCAGGGGGACAACCCACCTCCTCCAGGGTTTATTATGCCTGGTGCTGTTGGCCCCAGCATGCCACCACAGCAAGCCCCTTCTTCCAACTACAGCATGTACTCGCAAGCAGGAATGCGGCCAGCGTACCCACAGAGTGAGTAACAGCAGCTTTCCCCTCTCCCTCCCACCCAGGTGGGCCAGCATTAACTCAGGGATAACCAGTCCCCTCCTTGTGGTTGGGAGTGTTCACACTAAGCCAGTCCCACAGTTCTTGCAGCGTGGGGGGAAAGGTGAGGGGACATCTGAGGGCTGTCATTTCTTGGTGGGATCCAGGCATCAGACACCCCCTGTCAAACATTCCTCCTCTGCTGTCTACCCACAGCTCTCAGACTCACTCCTCAGCTGGCCTTGCCCAAGGCTGTGCTAGGGTCAAGAACTCCAGAGTCTGAGTCCTGAGAAAGCAGCACAGGCCTGGTAAAGAGAGACACAGCTCATCTGTATGCAGCTGGGCCATCCATTTCTCCTTGGGGCTACATGGAAATGGGAGAGGGGATGAGGAAATGAGGGCAGTAGTAGAGGTGAGTGAAGAAGAGGGTAGAGCCCTGTCTCACTCAAAGCAGGGACTGAAGATACTGGCATGAGGGAGCAAAAATGGCCATAGATGGGCAGAGGCAGTGAAATTAGGCTGTAGGACCCACAGTGAAAGGCTGTGAGCTTATATTCCCTTCCAGAGTCTCTGTTCATTTCCTTGGCCTAAGTTTTCCCTTTGTGAAAACCTGGGACAGGGCTTGCCTTTCTCTGAGAGCCCCTGTGAGGATTGCAGTGGTCCAGAAGACAGCAGTGTCCATGTGTCCCAGCCCCACCCCAAGCAGCATGGTGGCTCTGGGCTGGAGCGGGTGTGTGGGAGAGCAGCAGTCCTTTGAGCCAAGGCCATCCTCTCTGTGCCTCCCTGCTCCCAGTGACAGGCTGGGGATTTGAGCAGTCCTGCAAGTGCAGGCAGAGTTGTGGGAGCCAGCATTTGGCTGGGCAGGTAAGTGGTTTTGGGAGGGAGGGGCATGAAGAGAGGAGAGTCAAGTGAAGAAGGAAGCAGAGGCAGATGAAACCCGCTGCTCTGTTGTGAACTCACTGACTGACTGTTTTTTCTCCCTGTTTGTAGCATATCAGGCCACACAGCAGTACTCCTCTGGAACGGGGGGACCAGCTCTCTATCAGCCTCAGCAGCCTATTGCTGCCCCTGCTTCAGCCTCTTACCCCAGCCCTGCCCCTAACACCGCCCCTTCCTACCTGCCCTCTGCCCCTGCCCACTCCATGCCCTCCCCGCTGTACCCTGGGCAGCCTCAACCCTCCCCAGCGAGCCTGAATCCCATCTCTTCCTTCCCTGTTCCTCCTTCTGGCACATCCTTTCAGCATGGCAGGCCAGGACCTCCAGCAACTTCTGTGGCTTATGCATTACCTACTGGACCAACAGGTACTCTGCCTGCAACCAGTGACCTTCCTGCATCCCAGAGAACAGGTCTGCGCTTGGACAGGGGGGCAGGCAGGGAGGAGGGAGGGGTTTGGTTTTCACCCACTCAGTCAAATATGCACTTCTTTCCTTGTGAATGCTCTGTGAAAAGTTTGCTTTTGCTTAGAGATAAGTTCAAAGCATTTCTAAACCACATCATCACCCTTGTGCATCTGTGATAGGGCTGTGTTGGTGCACTAAGCAGCATGAGCAGTCACCTTTCTCTGGTGAGCCAGACCTTGCCACAGTCACAGGGCTTTTGTGTTGCCCAAGACAGGAAGCTTCAACAGGCTGCTTATGAGGCTGTTGTATGCCATGGATGGATCATGGCTCAGTTTGAACATTGGTGTCAGAGCCTGCAATGTGACTGGAGAGCAAAGTACAAAAATGAGCAAGTTTCCCTAATTGCTGCAGACAAGATGATCCCAATTCTCCTTGCTGAATGATTTTGCAGATGTGATTTGTCCATGTCCCTGATTCTTGAGCAGCCTTTTAAGCCCAAGATTGGCAGCATATGTAATTCAAACAGCATTTCCCGTGGCATCAGCTCTCTTGCATTATTTTGTCCCTAACCTCTTACTGTGATGGGATTTACTGTGGCTGTGAGTGCTTTAAAAGAGAATCAGAAGTGATTTAGAAATGCTTTTACATGTCTCTTCCCTGAATGTCAATTAAAAGCATGTGTGTGGCTGACACTGAGGAGCATGTTGGAGCATGCTTGGTGAGAGAGCACTCCTGAGGTGGGGCTTCATGTCTGCTTGTGACTGCCTGGGTGTCACTGCTGTGGGACAGTGACCTCGCCTGCCATAACAAACCTGTGCCTCCACTTAGCAGCCTGTGAAACAGCAGCTTTGCATGTCAGACAGTGCAGGAACAGTCAGTCCTTTTCTAAACCTGCTCATGAACATCCTTCACATCCAGGTGGCCCAGCTGAAGAGTCAAGGAGCAGATCTGGGAAGCAGAGGGTACAGGAAATACTGGGCAAGATTTGAGGGGTGTTTTGAGGATGTCTGTTCTGCTGACATACCCTAATGTGCCCACTGTCATTCCCTCTCTTATTTTAAAAGTCTGTTAGGGGTGATGCAGTGGAGAAAAGGCATTTTGCCTTTGGCAGCATGAATCCTACGAGTAGGTGCTCCTGTTGGTATCCTTGAGGCTGGCAGCTCACATACCCCCTTGTGTTTGCGGGAAAAACGGTCTTTTGCTATGTCAAAAAAATAGGACTGGTGTAGGACTGCCAGAGTTGCATGGGGAGAAGAGGCCTTTTCCATCCACCATGCAGCCAGATTTGGTGTCCTTTCTGGTTTTGGAGGTGCTGTACTGTGATCTCTCCTCACCCCACGTTACAGGGCATGTCAACCTTGAATCTCTAAGCCGGAGGAATTATTAAATTGAACAGAGGGAGAGGTGTTGGATAGGATTCAAGGCCTGGGATGTCAAGCAGCACATTGTAATGCAGACAGCATGGCTTCTGCACCTCCAAATAAATGCAAGGAACAACAAAATTGTTCTTTGTTACCCATTTTACTACTCAACTTGCATCACTGGTGGGCGCTTTGGATCTGCCACTCGGCAAGTTTGCTGCAGTGGCGTGGCTCAGTCCACATGGTGAAGCTCTTTTCAGAGTTAAAAGTTGTTCATATTAGGCTTTTTATTAAACTTTCTGAGAACTATCAATGGTGCTTCTGTTTTTCTTAGCAGCTGTGGTGAGCAGGGTAGCCAGTACCAAGTGTCAGACCTTCAGAAACCCAGACTTGGGCATCCTCTCTGATTTCTGCAGCCTGAGGCTGAAATGCAGAGCTGGACTGCAGGGCATGGTGAGGTGCTGAGCCCGGGATGGCTCATGCATACACACAAGTGATGATTGCAGCTGGAGAGCTATGGAAAAAAGATAAAGTGTGTCTGAGGAGCACACTCTGTTCTCTTCCACGGTTTAGATTACACCTTTCAGAAAGCATACCAACAAGAATGAAAAAACACTTCTTTTCTAAGTGCAGCAATGACAGTGTACATGCTTAATATGCTTAACCACCAACACATTTTCTGAGCAGCTGCACTGCCTAGTGGGGGATGCCTTGGCATGAGATGCTGTAGAAGCACTGAGATCTGCAGCCAGAAGTAGATCTCACCTGTAACTGAGTGTTCTGGTGCAGTGATGCTGATCCTGGCAATGAAGTGGTGTGCTTTTGTGTGTGGTGATGATCTTATCTGGGAACATCATGCTTCACTTTGCAGTTGTGACTCAAAGGCAGGAATAAGGGAGGAAGGAAAAAAATATCTCAAATCTGAACTCTTGAAAAGCACCGGACCTTTGAACTGGCTTGGCTTTAAAGATGCATGTAAAAAAGGAAGAGTTCTGTAAATATTTTCTGTTTTTTTGAAAAGACACATAACATCAGTATGTTAAGCTGTGCTTGAAGCTTCTGTAAGCAAGAAAAGCCCACATTTAATTTTATTTTCAACCCCTCTCACTTTGTTTTGTTAGATCTTAGAACCTACTTTCAAGGGAGTTCTGATTTTCAGCATCTTGAATCTTATTTGAAAATGCATTAGACCAATCCTGAGCTAAAGGAAGGGTTTGCACCAGAAGTATGAGCAGGCCAACCCAGGGACAGGAGTTACCTCATTCCCAAAGCTCCTTTGGGGAGCCTCTTTGGAGTGGTGAGGGCTTTATTGGCTACATTTTGCCATTTGGGTTTGTTGCTCAGTCTGAGCAGGCAGTGTGTCTTTGTGTGTGAGTGTAAAGTTGCTGTGTGAACATACTCATGTTGCTGGGCTGCATGCAGTTTGAGAGTGTGCCTTGGTTTGAGAAAATACTTGGGAGATCCACCTTAAAGTCAAGTACTTCAAGCATCCCTTGAAAAGCTTTCTGGAATGGTAAAATGATGTTGAGAAAATTGTGGCTAAGAGTAATGGTCTGTCAGCTTCAGTGGAATAGAAAATGAGAACATCAGAAGAGATAAGAAAAAGAGCCAGAACACTGCAACATTTGTTGTAAACAACTAGGAACACTGATTTACTGCATGGAAAGAGCAACAGGCTTGTTTCGGGGGAAGGTGGACAAAAGCAATTCCATGGGGGGTTTGAACAAATGACTTGTCTCCAAGCTGGCATTGTAATTTGGTTAGGTGGTTTTTTCTGCTTATGCATGTTGTGAAACTAAATTGCTGGTCAAAAATTAAAGTCCAACTGCTTTATTATTTTTGAAAAAAAATTTTTTTTTAGTTATCTTTGCATTTTGTCTGCAGAAAGTCTACCATCTCAAGACCAGGCCTCTCCCTTCGCAGGTGAACTAGGTACCACCTAACCTGAAAATAATTACAGCGACTACATGAAATTAATTGAATGGGCATCAATTATACAAATGTTCTTTACAGAACATTGTGTGATGCTTTTTGCCAATTAGACTTGAATCAAATCGATTTTTAATTCCTTAATTGAAACCAATAACAATATATCTGGAGTTTTTAACCACAGAAACAAACTCTTTTTAAATATTTTCCTTTTTTAATGCAAATTATTCCAGGAAATTAACAGCATAACAGTCTGGGAGGTTTTCTTAACGTGCTACTCCTATCTGTTGGACTGCCTGTATCTGAAATACTCTGGGATTTTCTGAATAGGGAGGAATAAAGGAAGCTGCCAGGAGATGGCACTGCCGTTGGTTAAAGAGAAAGCAGACGTGGAAGGGGTTCTAAATAGTTTCTCATTTACCCCTTTAACATGCTCTGGATGTGGAACTTGCTTGACAAAAGCCTGGGAACAAATGAAGTTTCAGATAAATTGAGCAAATTCTGCAGTCATGTTAACCTGTGCTGTCTAAGGTAAATTCATCATCTGCTAAGTGAAAAACACTGTGGTGAAAAAGTCCATTGAGCAGGGATTTGGTTTTGTTGGCTTTTTGTGGCTTTGTGCAATAAATCTGATTACCTGGGGAGGCCGTGGTGATGCCTGGGTGTAATGCCATGGGCCCAATTCCGTGTGCTCCGTGAGGAGGTGGGCAGCTCTTCCTAATGCACTGATGGGAGCTTTGGGGTGCAAATCTCACAGCTGCAGGGGGCTTGCTTTCTTGGGAGAGCAGAAGGTTTGGTGCAGAGCAGCACCCAAGTGCAGACTTGGAGTGAATCTGCTCAGACATCCTCTGTGCTTCCAGTTTCAAACAAATCACCCCTGGTACGGAAAGCCAGATTCTTCCACCTTGCTCAAGCAGCTCTGCTCTGATTTGGGGATACAAAGCACCCAAAACCATGCTGTAGCTGGCAGGGGAAAGCTGGATTTATGGCTCTTTGGTGTTTCCAAGGTGACTGGGTGAACCTGACCTGAAATGCTTAAGGCCTCTTATGCCTCTTCTTTTTGTGTGGTGGTTTGTGTGGTGTTGCTGGGGAACTTCATGTAGTGGATAAGCTCTCTTCACATACAAGTCTGAACAGCAGAGCTTTTTTGGGCATGGTAGGCCCTCTTCAAAGGCATGTCTGCTCAAAGCTCTTTTCCTGCAAGAGAAGAAAAAGTTAATAATTAAGTTATTAACTTGAGAACAGTTGGTCAAGATCCCAAACCTTGTCCAGTGGGCACAGAGCCCAAAGGGTCTGATGGCAGGGATGTTGGGAGGCTCTGGCTGGCACAGGAGATGTTCTGGCCCTCAGGGAAGGGCAGAGGAACAGGCAGGTCAGGACAGGTTCTGCCAGTAAAGCTATGGCATGGATCTGGCCCAGCTGAGATTAAGCAGGCATCACTGCCCTCTTCCCAGGTACTTACAGCCTCTGTTTTCTTTCTGTCCCAGGGCCTCAGAACGGCTGGAATGACCCTCCCACCCTCAACAGAGCTGCCAAGAAGAAGAAGGTATTCTAGGAAGTCCTACCTCAACACAACTGAGTGCTAGTCACTTGAAAAACAATAGTTTAAGCTGCTCCTAGGAAACCTGTTGGCAGGAGAAGGGAAGGGTTAGCAGCAAACAAAAGCTGCATCTCATGAGCAGAAATGGCCTTTATGTCTCTCTAATATGTATTATCCCTCTCAAAATGTCTAAACCTCTAAAGAGATGGTGGGTTTTTGCTGAAGTTTTGGTTGTTAACATTGTTCATGGTTTGAAGCAAACACTTCCAACTGTTTTCATCTGCAGTAAAGCAGCAGAGTTTTGCCGGAGATGATACTTAGGCGAAATGAGGAGGCTATGCAAATTGTTATACATTATTGACATTGCTGGAGCCGAAAGCAATTTATCCTGATTAAGGGTCTGACCCTGAGAGATCTGTTGAGCGTAAGACAACTTCCATGATGGAGATAATGTCGTTTTGCAAAATGGATTTAAATTGCAGCAGGGCAGGATAACTGGGAACACTTGGCACGGGGCAGAGTGAGCCTTTTCATCCCCTGGTGCTGCTGTAGCCTGGAGTATCTGCACAGCAGTCAGTGTTATCCACCACTCTCTGACCCTGGGAAGCAAGAGTTACTCTGGAGCATGTAAAGTGCGGGGAGAACAAAACATTAGAGCAGCCAAGATAAGGTCTGGGTGAAGGCAAAGGCAGAAGTCTTCTTACCCTTTGGGGTTTTTCTCTGCAGTTCAAGGTGAAGAAGCTTTTGGAGGTGGATAGAGAACTCTTGTGTCATAATAAGTGCTGGGGCAGAGAGCTCAAAAAGCAGCCTGCTGCACACAGGGTTTTTGCTACTTCTGTTGTGTGTGTGTCACAGCCACAATTTCTGTCATAGCCAAGGCTTGCAGGTTGGCTCCTTCTAAATGAGGAATGTGTTTGTTGCATTCCCTTTTGGGTATTTAACAAATGTGTCAGTCATGTTTCTATGTTTGTTTCCTTTCTGTCCACTGTCTGAGGGGTGGTTTAGGATATTATAAAATGACTCACCACATGGACTGTTATAAAATAGAAGAAATATCTGGCATTTCAAGCCATAACTTTCAGCTGTTTTCCTCCTAAGAACTTATTCACCACTCAGAAGTTAATTGCTGAAGTTTATTGCTGTGATTAATTTATTTTATAATTGACTTTGTTGCTGGGTTGGGATTTTTTTTTTTGTTGTCCCAAACCACTAGCTTAATTCTAGCACCATTCATTCAGGGTTCTGTAATCTTCCCTTTTTTTTTTCCATGCGCACCTGAAGAAATGTGCACATTCCCATGGAAACCCTTTCTGTTGTTTTGATTCCTGCATGATGTGTAGCAGAGGCCAGTAGCTCATTTTGTTGTTTCTTCCCTCTACCAAATGTTTGTGAAACACCCCTGTGTAAAGACTGGCAGATGCTCAAGGATGAATCTGAAATGCCCTGGTAATCTGCCTTAGTGCAGACCTGTGTGCCAGAAGCTTGAAAGGCTTTCAGAAACTTTACTGGGGCATGTTGCTGGCTGTGACCTAGGTACTGCATGGACAGAAATATACTCTTGAAAGTGAGACACAAAAGTCTAAATATAATGACCCAATAGTAAGAATAGATGTCGGTGTGGGTTAGTTTTTTCTTCTAATAGTGCTGCTCTGGCATACCTGTGGTTTGGAGGGAGAGTGGCTCTGATTGGAGGTGGCTGCACTCAGCTCTTGTGGCCAGGGGCAGGCTGGGCTGTGCCAAGGCACTGACTGTGCAGCCAGAGGGATGGGTTTGGTTAGCCAGAGTGAAATTCTGTGTTGTCTGCCTGTTATCTCTGTATCCACCGCTCCCAATTACTGTGGTTTGGGAAGTCTGTAAGAGCTGGCTGTTGTGCTGTACCTGCAGCAGCCACACCAACATCAATGCCCTGCTTTTTTCCTCAGGTCCCTGACAACTTCCTGCCCCCGGTCCCCATCACCTCTCCCATCATGAACCCGCTGGCAGACCCGCAGTCTCAGACGCAGCAGCCCCAGGCTCCAGCACCGCCCAGCAGTGCACCCAGCTTCCAGCCTCCACACCTCCCTGCAGGGCAGATGGTGCTGCAGGGTGGCTTCCAGCCTACTTCCCAGCCCCTGGGGCCATCCACCATGCCACCCACTGCTTCCAAACCCAGCACAGAGGGGGCCCCGGGGGCCCCAACTGGCAATGCCATCCAGGTAACGTAGCCCCAGCACTGCCTAGGTTTGTTTGTCCATCAGTAGAGCCTGCCAGGCAGGATCCTGTTGTGCAGGCTTTCCTTGTAGCAGCAAAGTGTGCTGTGGAGTTTCTAGGCACTGGCTTTGCACCCTGCTGGCATTTTGCTACTGTAATCTCCACCTAGATGACACTAATCCTATAGTCAGTATGGGCCAACAAGCTGCTTCCTTCTGCAGCTTTCACAGCTTCCCAGAGGGAGCAACAGCAGGTGCTGGTAAAGTCACCTCCACACAGCCACAGGGAAGAAATAGGAGTTGGGCCAAGCTAGGTAATAATGCCACTCAGTTTAGCTGAAAACAACATGTGGGCACAGTGACCTGGAAAAGCCTCACCTGTTCTCTGTTGCTCAGCACGTGCAGGCACTGCCAACAGAGAAGATCACCAAGAAGCCCATCCCTGAGGAACACCTAATTCTGAAGACTACGTTTGAAGCTCTCATCCAGAGGTGCCTGCTGTCTGCCTCCGATCCGGTGGGTGATTTCTGTGACTTGTGATTTCTGATAACAAGATGGCATAAAGGAGAAGACAGCACATGAATCTTTGGCCATGAAATGAAACTCATTTCAAAGGGAAACAAGTTACCTGGGAAAGGCAAGGTTAACAGCTTTAACACAACCACTGGAGCTGGGTAGGAAAAACATTTCCCATGGCAGGCAGTACCTTGTAAATGAGCTATCCCTCCCAAAGCATTATTTCTGATGGCCAGTAAATAAATGCCACCACAAGGCCAGGTGCTGACTGTTCAGCTCGTGCCTGCCACATGCTAAAAGGTGATGCTGGTGGCATGCAGAGGGCTTTGTGCACTGAATTTGCTTGGTCAGCAGCACAGACTCGTGCTCTTGTCGGTTCACTCTCACTCAATTGCTCAAAATCCTTTATTTAAAGGCTGTAAAGTGCATATATATATGTGTATGTGTTTGTATGTATATATAGTGTATTCTGCATTCCCTTTGACCTTTTCTTCCTCTAAGTGCCCCTTCCCCCAGACAGACAAAGAAGGCAAAAGCATTCCACTCCTATCTGCACCCGGGGATTGCTTTTCTGCTCTGCCAACACATTTTGCTTGGTTCTTGTTATGTCTCTCTGATTTTTTTAGGCAGTGAGAGTGTTTCAGCCCACAGAGACAAGAGACACCACGCTGACTGTACACATCAGTTGTTGTCAGAGCAAATACAGGCACTGCTCAGCTATTACATTCTAAAGGGGAAAGTGGCTACAGGAACTAAAGAGCATGGAGAACAACCAGTTTGCACTTCCACATAATTGCTTTGGCTGGAGAGATGTCTTGCTGTTTCCTAGACACAATTTATTCCTCTCTGTCCTAGCTGACCATCTGTAAAATGAAAACAGCATGTGCACCTTTTCATGGGTTTTGAAACAAATGTTCTGTGGTCATGCATCTGAGAGTTAGGCAGTCCAAAAGAACTGGGGGTTTCTTACCTGCTCTTCCTGGGGTACTTTTTCCTTGGATATCTCAGTTCCTTGATGACATAACTGCTGCTGAGGAGTTTCCTGCATGTGGCCAAAGATTCATGTGCTGTGTTCTCCTTTATGCCATCTGAACAGCTTTCCCTAATTTCTAGCACAGCAAGCAGCCAGCAGTTGGTCTTCACCCTTGAGCTAGAGCATTCCCACAGACTTTTTCTCCAGGCAATTATTTAATCCAGAGAAACATTTCCAGTTGCCAGGGAAAATAGCAGTTATCCTAAGTCAAGATGGATTGATGCACAGACTGATTTAAGAGGAAATTTCATTTCTCTTGTGCACTGATGCCATTTCTATTGCTGTTGATCAGCAGTTGTTTTGTGCTCCTGCAATTGTAACATTGATGCTTTATTACTGTTTTGTTACTCTGGAGTAAAATCTACAATTTCAGATGTTGTTTAAAAAAAAAGTGGATAAAAATTCATTTCTCCAGCAGCTGCAGCTCCAGGTGGAATGTACTGGGGTTATTTTAAGAGCCTTTGGTGGCAAAATAATTCCAGGCACATCAGTGGGTGGTTTACTTTATAAAAGTCATGGAAGCACAAAGTGTCTGTAAGGACAGATTGGGTTAGGCTATTAGTTTTCCTGTTGACATTAAAACTTACAGACAAACTGCTGGCTTTACTAATCACATGAGGAAAAATATAATTAGGGTTTGCCATAAATGATGGCTGAATTGTACACAGTTAGAGCTGGAGAATCTGTATGTGCCCTTAAGCTCTCCCTAATGTTGCTGGATACTTCATTCAAGTACGAATTTTATGCAGGTATCACTATGCTTTTTCAGTGAACCATAGCAAAAAAATCATGCTGCAACTCAGAATTCTGTCACTTTTCTTATCAGCTATGCCAGTGGGGTTTGCAAATGACCAGTGGCTTTTGGGGGGCACCTCTACAAACAGTTGTAGACAACTGAAGCATTCACATGTGGAGAACTACAGTCATGTGGTTTTTCCTAGCAAAATCAGGGGAAAAGAGTACAGAACAAAGAATCCAAATGATGTGTCAGGAAAACGTTGTTGAGAAAGGAATTTGATGTGCTGCATGGATCTGTTTGCAATGATAGATTGGTCTGGGGTTCTTAAAATCGCTGTCCTTTGATGTATTTATTTGTCTTGCAGCAAACCAAGAGGAAACTGGACGATGCAAATAAACGCCTGGAGTTTCTGTATGACAAACTTAGGGAACAGACAGTAAGTTCTGTTTTACTTCCCCCCACCCCTCAGTCACCTATGGCAAATGACTTCATTGGTGCAATACTACTTCTGCAGTAAGTAGCAGGTGCTCATTTTTTCTTTGCAAGTGTGCTCCACATCCATTTATTGGAAGTTTGCATGGATTTCTTAGAAAACGTGTGCTTGGCCCCATATGCCTGTATAGACTTCACAGTGTTGTTTTGGGGTCGTGTCATGAGTTTTATGGTGCTACGCAGAGGCTGTGCTGAGCCAAAGAGCAGAGCTCCTTGCAGCAGGCACATTTCTCTGCCCCATGCAGGAGCTGAGACACACAGCCTGGGCTTAAAACAGAACCCAGGGGACTTAGATGTTGGAGGATCACTGACTTCACTGGAAGGCAAATGTGCAAGTACTTCTGAAGATCTGGTAACTTTCCCAAAGCCTTCCAGGAGGCTTTGGCAGAATGAAGGAGTGTACTTAAATGTCCTAGTACCTTAAGATTAGAGTGATGTAATCCTCTTGTTGTCAGGTCATGTTTGCTGAGCAGTTAACCTTATCCAAAGGTGTAAAAGCTCAGTAGGTTTTTCTGGTGCCGGGAGTCTGTCACAGCAGGTTTCCCACCCCAGGGAATTGCATCCAGGGGCTGGCAGGGAAGGCTTGCAGGGCATAGCAGTACTGCAGAGAAGGTCCATTCTGTTTGAAGTCTGTTGTTAGACTTGCAGTGCCTGTTCCCAGTGTGGTGCAGCTCTGAAGATGGCTATCTCCAAATACAGGAACTAAGTGCTGCACCTTCCTGAGAACCAAGCACCACACTGAGAATTTCTCTTTTTCTAGTTGTTCCTTTGTGCTGACCTGCCTTGCCTGCCTTTTTGCAGCTCTCTCCAACCATCATTAGTGGCTTGCACAACATGGTGAAGAGCATCGAAACCCGCAACTACCAGGAGGGGCTGAACATCCACACGCACATCGTCAGCACCAGCAACTTCAGCGAGACCTCTGCTTTCATGCCAGTCCTGAAGGTTGTCCTCACCCAGGCCAATAAGCTGGGAGTGTGAGGTAGCCCTGCACTTGCAAGGCCCTGGTGGTTGCTTTCCCAAAGAAGTGCATTTCTACGGCAGACATGCGGGAAATGGACCAAACGCTCGTCCTCACAGCATGGCGCAGTAGAGCTGACAAATGGCATTACACTCTCCCTGCAAAGTACTTTGTTCTAGAAGGGCTGTGGAGCCCTGGTGCTTTTCTTCTTATTTTAATCCTTTTCCCATCCCTAACGATTCTCATCTACAAATAGTATATTTAATGGATGATGTCCCATGTTGTCAATTTTTAGGTGCATGTTACACTGCTAAACAGTGGCTTTTAATAACAGATGTATGTGTTGAAGCAACAAGGTAGGTTGTGTATTGGACCCTAAAACAGATTATTCCCTTCCACCCCACTGTTCCTTATCCACCAGATTAAAAACAGTCTGATCATGTTACAAGTGTATTTGGTCTTTCATTTTATGAAGCTGCTTGCAGTTCTGTTATTACAATTTACATGTTAAATAGCTTAATTGTGCACTCAGGCAAATAAGCAAAATAAAAGTTATTATGATATTTTCAATAAATGTAAATTTATTAAAATTTGTCTTTATGAAGTGCAGTGGAGAGATTTTGAACTGGAGTACAGTGGGGCTGCTTTCTGTTGTGTCCTGGGCATGAGAATACTTTTGTTTTTCCTCTTTTTATCACTAAAAGGTCTGTGTAGAAGACAGAAAGATCAGCAGTTGGAAGAAATGTTTGGGTCTGGGAAACAAAAGAAGCAGTTTTGCATGAAAACAACCTAAAATATCAGTGCTTGTGGAATGTAGACTTCGCAATGCATACTGCAAAAAATAATCTCAGTAACAATGTTAATCACTGCTGGCTTCTGTGACTTCAAACAGATCTGTTAGGCAAAGCAGTTTTATTTTCTTTCCAGCATCTTTTTACTTCATAAGTTTTTAAAATCGGTGAACACAAGCCTTCAGCTTGGAGTTACCTTATTTCAGGAGTTTAAACAACAATTGGAGTAAATTTTTTTATCTAGGTTATAGGTTTCTAAGCAGTGTTACAAATATTCTTGTGTAAGTGTACTTATAGCAGTGTATTCAGCACCTTTGTGTCTTGATTCAAGATAGAAAAGTAGTTTTTAAAAAAATGCATTCAAAGGTAAACAGGAATAAAATAAATTTTAAAAAAATCAACCAAACCTCAATAGGGTGAAAAGCAGCTGTGCTGGGCTGGCCTGTGCTTCCTGTGATGCACTGCTCAGCAAGGAAAAGAAAAAGCAATCTCATGCTTCAGGACCAAACCAGCAGATAGAAGATAATGCTAGAGGAATTCAGGAGCTGGCCTTGCATATGTTTTCCCTGTAGGTTTTTGGGAGTTCTTGACATGGAGCAAGAGTGGTGGCATGCACTGGCACTTGTGAAGGACAGGCAGATGGTTCATATTTTGGGAAGCTGGCTGTTTCTGGCAGTGACAACTGGGGAGACTGATGTTGGTGGCAGAAGGGCATGCCTTCCACTAGGTGCAGGGTTGTGGGCAAAAGCACTGCTGTAAATTGGAAGCTTGTAAGTTGGGAACAAGAGCAGGATGTGAGAGTAATTAGCTGGGAATATCTCCTGTGTAAGATGAGCTTTGTGAAAGCCAAGGGATGTTTAAACCTTCATAAGACTTGCATCCATGTCAAAGAGGATGCCAAATGAGAAGGGACTCAGCAAGGCACACATGACAGGGACAGGACTGAAGAGTTTATTTAATGGGAAGAGATTGAATAAATTTTGCTTGTTCCCCTTGTGAAGAGCACAAGGGAATCGGGTTGATTTGAACTAGAGAGCTGTGTTGCGTGAGAACAAATGTGGTATGAGCTGGCTAGGTGTAGGTTTGGTCTGGAAATTGAAGTGGTCAAAAATGAGACCACCAGATAAGAGGGAAACAAGGAGAGGGTTTGAGGTGATGGTATCCTAAGAGTACCCTGATGTTGCACCATGTCCTGGACACTGTCAGCACTGGAGTAATCTCCTCTCCTTGCTGAAATGAAAGCTGTCTTCCACCTCAGCCATTGTCAGGAGCTCAGGACAGGAAAACTGCACTGCCTGAGTGCGTAACAGGAGTGGATGCAAAAATCTGCTACTTCTCTCCTGAGAGCAGCTGGGATGAATTATTGGTTATGCTGCCGTCTGCTCATATCTTCAAGGAATGCCAAGCAATTAGCCACCCATCTGATGGGATAAATGCAAATGGCCATCTTCACTTACAGAAGGCAAGGAAGCCCTGCCAAGTTATGCTGGTGAAATAATTTGGCCCCAAATCGCCTAATTTTGGTCTCACTGAGTGAGAAGAGATTTATACCTTTATAACACCAACCAAGCTGCTCCTCTTTGTAGCCACCCAAGGCTGCAGAGTTATAAGGAGGGGCGTAAGGAAATTCAATGATGTATTCCCAGCAGCATAGGTGTTGTCTGATGGCAGCTGACATGAGGTGCCTTGCTACCTCAGTGGCCACCATCCAAGCAAAAGGGCCAAGCAGGAAAGGGCAGAGTTAATGCAATTGTGTCCTATTTGCTGGAAACAGGTGAGGATGTAACAGCAGCAGTACTGCAGAGAGGCCTGGCTGCAGGCAGGACATCCACGTTAAGCCCTTCAGTGAAAACCTTTTTGTGCTTGTAAAGCTCTGTAATGGATTTATCTTGGTTTTGCTGGCAGAGGTCCAAGGTCAGCATTAGGCATGAATGTTGGAGATTGTCTCTAGGTGCTGCTGCCTTTCTAGCCTGTGCACAGTGTACATCAGATTTTTCCTGTGTTGCGCCTTCCGGATCACACAGTTCCCAAACATAAAGACTGGGAATGTGGGTTTACTGCATAGTGACCGTGTTTTCTCTGCCCAGAAGGAAGCATGTGCTAGGCTGACTGGGCTAATGAGAGACAAGGAACAGGGGTCTTGCTGCCAGAGCTGTTTCCCCAAAAAGCTATGGAGGGGAGGGGGCATGTTTTGGGAAGCATGGCAGAGCCAGCATGCAGAGCAGTGGCACTGCTCCCCAGAGTTCTGCAGGCTGCCCTCAGCTTCATCCTCACCTTCACACCATGCTGGTCCTTGGCTTCAGCAGCACCAACCCTGCTGTGTCATTAGCCCGGCTGGGAACCCCTTTATGCCTGAGAGGGGAAACAAAGGAGATCCTGAGTCAGATATTTCCCTTTCCTGCCTCCCCTCCCTACCACCTGTGATCCCACATGGCTCCACACCCCGAAGTGTTCATTGTCCTGAGGCATCCATGGCAAAGGCAGAGCAGCAGGTACAGACCAAGGCATGGCTCACTAAAGGGAAATCCAGCCAAACACCTGCCACCAAGTGACAGCACCTCCCCTGCAGGGAATGCTGAGTGTCCTGTTGAAGTGCCTGGTGCTGAGCAGAGTCGCTCAGCCTTGAACAAGGGCCAAGGCCATTGCCAGAGAATACTGAGGAATGTAATAAATACTGTACTGATACCAGGAACAGTTTCAGCACGTCCAGTCTTAAACAGTAATGTCCCAGCCTTGACTTGCTGTGTGCTGGGTTGATCATTCCCATGTTTCCTCTGGTGATCCTGCAGATCAAACAGATACATCACCAAATGGCCAGTCAGCATGGATGTATGGATACATTTAATGCAATCCTCACCCAAAAGAGGCTGAACTGATTAAAATTCCTCTGAGCTTTAGAGCTGCAAGTTATCCAGAAGAGCATCTAATTAAGAGGGGATTTATTACGAAGCACTCTAAAAAGGCAGCAGCAGCTGACCTCACCCAGTAAGTCTGTGCCTGCCTGGACAGCACACAGAAGGCTTCTTGAGAAATTGTTGCACAAATTCTTTGCCAAGTACACAAGAAGCACTTCAATCCACAAACATTGATCACATATTCCATGTCTCTCTGATGTTTAAGGCTTTGGTTCCTTCTTTACTTAAAGTGTTTTCTTTCTTAAAGTGTTCATTTGAACAATGCTTTGGGATCATTACTCTATTTTTCATGGCAACAGAAAAGAAAAAAAAAAAAAAAAAGAAAGGCCACTGTTGACAACATGTTAAATAGCTCTGCACTGAAATGTGATGGTAGCAGGCAGGACTGAATACCATTAAAATGATACTCAATATTCACATGAACCACTCACCACCTTTCATCATCACTGCCCTCTTTCTTTCTTCCAGGCAGAGAATTCTAGAAGAATGTTTAAAATATAAAACAATCTTGGGTTTAATTATATGCTCTCTGCTGATTCAGTTGCCTCAGGAGGTGTAGTTAGTAATTAATAAGCTCAGCAGACTGATGTGCTTTGTAGCAATATCACTCATTAAGCCACGCTCTGCTGGGTCCAGGCCCATCAGGAGTCGAGGCCAGTGCTGTGCCAAGACCCACCTGGGATGGAGGTGAGCTGGTGTCTGCCTGCCTCCCCCTGCCACAGCACTCTCAAACCCTGGCAAAAGCCTCCCTCTGACCTCCTTTGGGTGGCTTTCTAAGGCAGGAAACAGTCAGCTCAAATAAGTGGAGAAGGACAAATAAATTCTGGAGCTATGCAACATTAGGGGTCAGTTTTTGCTGCTTCTGAAACCTTTTTGATAACAAAACCATGAAGATACAAAGACTTTCAGGCCCTTTGCAGTCTCATCTCCAGAGGACCACCCAGCCTGGCTCACCCCAGGCCTCGTGTTGCTTGGCAGTAAGGAATTTTGATGGCACAGGCATCAACATGACAAGCTGCTGCTGCCCACACAGGCACTGACACACAGTGTCACACAACAGGCAGGGGCCATTCGCAGGTGTGAGTGGATTCCTCCGGGTTTCTCCCTGCAAAGTGAGAAAACAGGCTTTGTCTAAGGGGCAGCACCTAACTCCAGCAGCAGTGCTGAACCCTGCAAGTCCATGATGTTTTCTGCTGGAACAGGAAGCTCCACAAGATTTAGGTCTTTGTCCTTTGTTCTCACGTGTGCTGTTGTATTGTTGTGGTTTGTTTATTAACAAAGGACTCTTGATAATAATATTAGAAGGTTAAATATGATTTATTAATATGACTTTATAATTGAAAGGATTTTGGTTATTATTTGCTTAGTACGGAGTATCTGAAGATTTTGCTTCTAGCTTTGTTTAAGGAATGCTAGAATAGTTTACACAATTAGAGATAATAACTTTTCACTTCATAGGTTGAGAGGAAGAGAACTCTAATTTCTCATTAATAGGAGACAGGTAGAGAAATCTAAATGTTTTTGAAACACAGTTCTGAGATTTTGTTTACAGAAACTTGTACAGAATAAAAAACAGTAAAAAAATACTTTAAAGAAAATTTTCTACAAACTTACATACAAAAAAAACTTATTATATATTCTTACAACACTGTTGGACACCGAGTTGTGCTGGCAGAGTAACCTATAACCTTCCTCCCAGCAACACAGAAGTATCTTTGTGGCACAGAGACGCCTGTCCCCATCAGCAGTGGGAATCTGCTAGTGAGCTATTCCCAGGCTGGTGTCCACGGCAGCATTTCACACCTTGGTGCAGATGATGGACGAGCCCTCTCTGGCTGGCAAGGCTGAGAGGATGTGTGGTCACTTGTGGGGTGCACTGAAGCACTACTGAGAGCCCTGCCAGTGTGTTCAGCAACCTGGTGCAGCATTTCAGCCAGGTTCAGAACGGCAGGCTCAGTCCCAGGGGGAATCCCACTCTTGCCTGGTTTCTGTGAGTGGATCTGAGTCTGTAGTGCAGCCCTCTCACCCAGCAGTCAGATTTAAGCAAGAACCCTGTCAGGCAGACCACACAGTGAGATCATTTGGAGTCAGCACACAAGACAGGAACAAGAACTACAGACAGGTCCCCTGGACCACAGCTCAATGCCACGTGTCCCTTTTACCTGCACAGAAAAGGCATTGTTGCAGCAGTGGGGGCCAAACTCAGCGAGCAGATGGACAGGCATGACAACATAAAGTCCAGCTGGAATTGCCAGCAAAGGCAAGATGTACAGACAAGAGGGAGGCTGTCACCTTCCTCTCAAAACACTGCCTTGAGTTCTTCTTTTCAGCACATTTACATTCACCATTGGGTACAGCAGACAAAACCAAGTTATTTCCACATCTCTCAACTACACTCAAGCTTTTTTTTTTTCCTTCCAGACTTGCACATCCTTCGCTTTTAAAAATATGAACCCAGGAATGTTTATTGAGAAAATCTCCTTTTAACTCTGTTGCTGTTTTGGTTGCAGCTCCCCAGGTTTTTTTTTTCTCTAGGCAATTCTGGCTCACTGAATGTTTTCCAATATTATTTTTTTACCAAGGGAAGCAGGATTCAGATTTGCAAAATCTTTTCTTTCCATTTCTGGGTACTAGCAAGGCCTTAATCTGAAAGTCCAGACCTCTCTCTGCGACATGTACTCCTGACATTACCATTTGTGTAGCTAGGTACCTTTATTCAAGAGGGTAGGTGTTTTCACAGAATCATGTCCCAAAATATGCTGCTTCCCACAACCACTGCAGTGATCCTGGGACAAACGCTGATGCTGTTACTGAGTTGCCACTGCCCAAGCAGTGATTTCTGGGAGCAGGGGAACATTTATGGGCTCCATGCACGAGGAATGACACTCTGCAATGACATTCTCAAAGGGGATACTTTGGTCTGCCTTGAGCTTCCTCTGCTCCTCCATCAGGACCAGCAACTCCATGAGCATTAGGGACTGCTCTGGAGCCATCTGGGCTGGGTACCACATACTATCCCCCTGACAGTTCTGCTGCTGCACTTGCCAAGCTTTCTCTGCATGCAGCCAGCTTCACTTGGAGAGGGACACGAGAAGTTACCCGACAGTGTCACCCTAAGCATCAGCACTCCCTACACCCAGAGGACCTGTGGCCACAGCAGAGCATTTTTCATGTCATCTTTGTTCAGCTGCTTTCCCTGCTGCGTTGGCTAATCTGTAAGCAAACTGCTGGGACATAGAGATAAATGTGAGGTATGAAACTTACAGTATTGTGTTCAAAGGCTCACAGAGGGAACCTTCACAGATGTGTTCATCAGTGACTCCAGTTAGCTGGAAATCTGGCAAAGCAATTTGTGTTTGCCTCTTGCCAGGGTGGCAGGAACGTCTGTGAAAGGCAGCTAGGAGGCTTCAGTGCCACTTGCATCTGCATGAGCCTACAAGACTAACATCTATCCTGTGCCATGCTTTAGCAGTCTGCAAAAACAGGTCAGGAGGAACAGTTACATCCTGCCTTTTCAGAGATATGTGCTCCCTGAGTCTCTATACTTCCTTGCTGCCTGGTAGCATTCCCATTTCATTCACCTTGAACCCCGACATTCCTGCCTTAACCACTCAGGGCATCCTCTCTGTCTCCATGCTGTGCAGAGGTGAGCTTGGGCTGTGCAGGTTCCTTCTGCATGGTGTGCCCAGCAGCATCTGGGGAGCAGCTGCTGTGTGAGGGATGGGGGCTTCTTCCTGCTCTCAGGCATCGAGTCATGGAAAAATCATAAAAGGATGGAGTCTTCTCTCCTGCCTGCCCCCAACATCAGATTGCAGAGTCCAAACAGGAAGATGAGTATCACGTATTAAATCAGTAGTAGGTACACTTGAAATAAACCTGACAGTTAACCCTGGGCACCTGGAGGAAGCCAGGGCAGGAAAGCACAGCACAAGTTAAATCACCTTCTTCTGTGGTCCTGGTGCAGCAAATGAAGGACATGGCAAGCTGTAAATCATGGAAAAATCTGGTCCCAGCCAGGGCGGAGGGCTGCTGGCTCTCCTGGGCCTCTCCCTCCTTCCCTCCAATCCTCCCAGGAGCATTCAGCACCAAACAAAATGCATCACAGGCAAACCTCTTATCTGGAATCGGTGTCTGGTTCCCACGTAATGACTTAAACCCTCTGTATGCTGCTTGTGCGGGATGTTCTTGCTCCGCGGCAGGTGAAGCACCTCGCTAGTCACAGCGAGGTGACAGGAGTGCCGCTCCTCCGGGCCACCCTTCTGCCACCGGCGAACTTGCCGCTGACAGTGCCCACCTGGCACCCCCGGTGCCCTGGGATCCTTTCTCTCCCGCAGAGCCGGCAGCGGGAGGTCGCGGCAGCTCGGGGGGACACAGAGGGGCGGCGGCCCCACGAAACCACACCTGAGCGCCAAAACAGTGCCGCTCCATCCGCGGTGGGACGGAGTAAACACCAAGCGTGGCAGCTCTTCGTTCGGGTCCGACAGTTTGCTGCCTGTGTGTGTTTGTTTTCAGCGCCCACCTCGTCACTCCCAGGCAGGAAACTTTACCCACCACCTCTCCAGCACCTGCTCCCCGCTAGCGCCAGCGGCATCTTTTACTTTGCTGGCACGACCTTCCAGAACCAAACGCCACTGAAACCTTTGTCTCCGGGGAGCCGGAGAGCCGGCGGGAGCGCCGCGGGGCCGCGCTGCCNCCGTCTACGCGCTCAGCCTGGTGCCGCGGGCGCACATCCTCACCCTGCTCTGGGGTGAGTGCGGGCGATGCGCTACAGCTGGGGCGGGGGGGGGCGGGCGC
>VXAX01004289.1:2257948-2319748 GCA_013399835.1 Leptocoma aspasia | reverse complement strand
GGGCGCGTCTCGGTTTCCCCGCGTCCGTCGGTCCCCTGTTTACTGGAGCGGTGGCTTTTGTTCCCGAGCCCCCCCCCGGCCGCTCCCGGGATGCCCTTGCCAGCGCCGCGCCGGGCTCTCGGTTGCTGTAGAAACAGGAGGCGCTCTCCCTCCCTCCGGTTGCATTTATCCGGTTTTTTAGTTAAAAAAGCCCTGTCGAGCGCTGGTGTTTCAAAGGTCTGGGAGAGGACGCGCGCTGGCCGTCCCTTTGCTGTTTCACCGTGTTACTTTCTGAACGCCCAGGGTTTTCAGCTCCGGTTTGGAGTAGAAAATCAGCTCCTGGTTTGTTCCTTGAGGAAGGTAATACAAATTTTCATTAGGGAAGATGTGAAAGTCGAGTAAGAGCTCCGAGGTGCTGGCACAGAGACGATAAGCCAGGCTGTGCTTTCTGAGGGGAGATGGCTTGCAGCGTCTGTCCTGCTAGCCGTGAAAAGCCAAGGATTCGGTTTAGGGAAGAGAACATGAAATACAGCGTCTTTTCTTCCGTCCTACAATGGTGAGGTCCTCTTTCCTCCACAGAAGAATGAAGCTGGGAGAAAATGCTACATAGAAGCACTGCAGTATTGTGCAAGGCTTGTCAGGGTTTGTGAGACCAAATAGATGGTGGATGTCAGCATCACTGTTCAGCAGGCAGAACTGTATATTGGTTCATATAAATCTCGGTGCCCAAGAGGGTAAAAACTTGAGTGCTGCTTACAGCTGATGCAATTTCTTGGATAAATACCCTGCTTTGAGGTAAGTGGAGGATATAACAGCCTGGGATTCTTTTATACAGAGGAAAGAAGGATCTCTGCTGCAGGAACTCACAGACATGGAATTTGGGTTGTTAGGCTGCCATCATTACTGTTGAGGTGACTCTTCAGAAGCCCCAGCTAAATGCTTTAGAAGTCAGGCTTATTCCTTCTCTTTGGAGAAGTCCTAAATCTCTTTTTCACAGGTTCAGCTTTTGATATTCAGTCTGTCTTAAACCCCCAGAAACTGCCACCATTGCTGCTTGCAGTTGGGAAATTAATCTTTCCATCAATTACCATCCTCATTTTCTGGGTCCCTGGAGGGCACCTGTATTTGACTGGCAGCCTGGTTTGCACAATCCCCCACCTGGCTTGCTCATGACCAGAAGAGGTTTTTGGGGTGGTTGTGTTTTGCATAGTTTCCTTCTTTAAGTACTGCTCCTCTCGCCTCCCTGTTCCTGGTTGTGTTCAGGCTTATTTCATAGTTTATCTTGGCCACAGCTTGGTGATCAAGGAGACCAGGAGAGCCTGTGGGAGCTGTGTGGCTGGAACGCACAGCCTGTGGTCTGCTTTCAACCCTTTTAGGTCCTGTTGTGTGCAGGCAGGTGGGCTTTCTTTTTCTGTTTTGCCTTTCCAAGAAGACAATTTGAAATCATCTCTGGTTTCACTGTGCTTAATTACAAAAATCCCTGAGGCTGGAGGCAAAGGACAAAATTACCAATTCAGCCCTCCATCCTCCGAGGTATTTTTCCTGGTGGAGATTAAACAGATGCTAAATACTAAACAGTTCTCAACGACTTTGTGGCCTAATGCCTTTCCTTCTGAAAGTGAGAGCCTCTCATTTCTTGACATTGTTATTTTTAACAGCCACCCTAGAGCAGACCACAGAGTTTTTGCAGGATGGTGGGTGGTTTTTACAGGGGCTCCACAGCAGGGAGCGAGTGTGCTGGCTCCAGCTGTCCTGGGCACAGCGTGCCACTCTCGTGTCTGGCTGCTGACAGCTCTGCTCCCCTCAGAGGTGCTGAGCAACGTGAAAATACACACTCTCCTGCAGAATATGGCAGACAAATTAGCTTGCTGTCACGCTGGTGACCCGTTTCTGAGGTCCCTCTGAGCGACTCAGGGTAGATAAAAAAGGGTGGCTGTTGCTTAAGTTGACAAACCCACCTCGCTTCAGTGGAAGGAGCCAACCAGTGAAGTTGTGTTGGAAGGAGTAGGTGTCAATCAGACGTGTCCCTCGCCCTCTCCAGTTCTCCACATCTCCTTCCCTGTGCAGATCAGCTGTGAGACTGCCTTTCTGTGGGTGCTGGCTGCCAGCCAGCCTTCGGAGCAGGGCTGGCACGCTGGCAAACTTGGATGGGCGGGTATGAGAGTAGTGTCAGGTAGTGCAGGGATGTGTGCATGCTGAAGGGTGCAGATGGAGGAGCTGCAGTCTTCCATGCATCTCTCTGTGGTTTTCCTTCTCTTCCCAAGCTTTCCTGGGACTCAGGAAGCTTCCCTGTGCAAGCCCTTGAATTGCTCTGCTCCGTGTTCCCCACCACTGCTCCCCCATGGATAAGCTGCAGGAGCAAGTGTGCTGGGAGTGGGATGCCAGTGCTGGCTGTGACCTCCGTGGTGGCTGGCAGGAAGCCACAGCTTCCCGTGACTCACCACTGCCTGCTTGGATTTTTCCCTTCTCCTCCCCCAAGACATCCACCTCTCGTTGTGTTCTCCCCTGGGGGAGGCCAGGTACAAGCCCTCCCTCTGTGCAGGGCTTGCTTTCCTCCTTCCCTTCCCACCCCCGGAGGCAGCTGGTGCAGCACCAATTGCAAAGTGGAGCTGAAATGCCACTGTGCCACCTAGAAAACAGCTGTTCAAGCCAAGCTGCCTGCTCGGCAGGGCTCATTTCCATTGGTAATTTATTGACATTTGTCCAGCTGTACATAATAGACAATGGGAAAGCTCTGCCAAGGAAGGCTCAGCTGGTTGTTTACTCAGGATTATCTGTGCTCCTCTGTTCCCGTTGACTCCCTCACCAGCACCTTGAGGCCTGTGCTGCAGCTTCCCACACCCCACGTGGAGCTAGGGCTGCACAAGGGGTCCCAAACAGCACTCTGGCTGCTGCAGAATTGGGGATGTGAATTGCTGCAGAACCGGGAATTGGGTTATCTTTCAAGGGATGTACAGATAAGCTGGTTAAACCATAGGCTTTCAGGGCCATCCCAGCGTCTCTGTGGAATTTGATTTCAGTCCAAGCTGAACAAAACCAATGAAATTACTCATGTCAAAATTTTCCATGAGCTGGGAGCTGCCTTGACCCGAGAGGCAGCAGATGGTGTGTGTGAGGCATTGAGCAGCCCCAGGCCGTGCCCGTGGGACAGCCACGGAACAGGCAGAGTGCATTTGGAATGTCCCCTGCTGCGGCAGCCCGGCCTCACTGGGAGCTCTCTTGCCTTGCTCTTTGCCAGGCTGACTTGTGGTTTGGTGCAGGGGTGAGTGGAGAAGATCCTGCTGCCTTCCCCCTGGTGCTCAGCACCACAGAGGTTTGAAGGGGCGGCATCACCATTCTTTCCAGGCTCCCAGGAGGAACTGAAGCAGGGTGGGAGCAGCTCGCTCCTAGTGGGGCTGGCTGGGCCAGGCATGCAGACTTTCCAGGAATGGACTTGTGCAAAGGGGTGCATGTGGCCAGCTGGGGCTGTGGCTCACTAATGTCCTCTTTCGGGCTAGACATGCTGCACCGCTTCCAGAGGTCACCTGGAAGTGGTGCAGCACTCTGTGCAAGGCTCATCCCCTACATCAGTAATGTGCCATTAAATGATGCTCCTTAACTGGAAACCTCCTTGCTCCAGCCAGGTCCACTCTGTGGCAGTCCCAGTGAGTTTTATCTGTTTGATTTGGGAAAGCAAACTAAAAAACTCTGAAATCCTTGTACAGAGGGAAGTACCAGCATGTTCCACTGCAGGGCCCAGTGCTAACAGCTGCTCACAGTTTCTTTTGGTGGGCTCATGATAACTTCATAAAGACTCCATCTGGCGGATCACGTGATTGTCTCTGATTTTGTTTGGAAAAAGGGGCTTTTTAGTCTTTGCAGAGGGCTCGTGAGGAAGCACTTGAAGTAGCCAAATTAATTTTAGGAAATAGACCTGCTGCAAAACAGATTAAGCTGTTTACCTGCTTTAAAACCTTTCCTTTCAGGCTGCTGAAACAACTTCAAAAACCTGCACAAGCATGGCCACCCAGAAACCCCAAATCACCTGGATGTGTTTGGCAGAGCTGCATGAGGGAGGAGTGGCTGTCACATGCTGCTGTGCCTTGCCAGAGCCTGGGGTTGAGAAGGAGGATGGCCTTGCCCTAATGGTGCTCATGTGGGAAGGGAGGCTTGTTGCTGTTGTTTTAGGAGTGTTTAGGAGATGTTTTAGTGCTCCTGAAAGCACCAGATTGTTCATGTTCAGCCACGGCGGGCCCTTTGCCATGCTTATCCTCAGCTTTCCACCGTGCACGAGTGCTGGCTGTCTGGGAGCGGTGCTGCCCAGCTGCACCCCTGCTGAGATGCAAGCTGCTCCCAGGCAGGCGTCTGGATCCTGCCTGGGATGCCCGGATCCTGCCTGGGATGCCTGGATCCCTTCAGTAAAAGCAATTAAAGCAATTGTGGTCTGAGCACTTTGGGTTACTGCCTCTTTCTCAGGCTGCTGATAGGCAGCACGCCTATGTAATGAGGCACAGGTTGCTGTTGTGCACTGCAGATGCAAGTTGTATTGGTCCTGCATGATTCCAGAGTCTTGGATATTCTTGAGTGCCACCTGCTGGCTTTGTGCTTATTAACTGGCTTTAGTTATTAACTCTGCGCAGACAGCTGTAAATAAAAACATCCCAGCTCCAGGGAAGTTCCCCTTGGTACCTCTGTGGATGAAGAAGAGTGGAAATATTGTCTCTGGTTCACACCCAGTGAAATGGAGACGTTTGATGGAAACTTCTCTGTCACTCCTGCTGCCACTGTGACCTGGACAGGGGTTATGCTCAGGTGATTTCTGTAGGTGAGGTTTTGGGTCAGAAATAGGGAACAAAGGCATTTATCTTGGATACTTGGTGGGAAGGGCTTAATGAACAGAAGGACCATTTTTCACCTTACTCTCCTGTTTGCTGGCTCCCAGAACAGTCCCAGCCATGAGCAGAGAGCAGCTCTGGCAGGTTCTGTGGAATACACGAGGCTGGCCTTGTTGTCCATCAGCCCCCAGCTCCACCATGCTTTCAGCAGTTCAAGATAGCAGCTGGTCCACTAGGTGATGAGTGGAGAAGAGGTGGAGCATTTGAATGTTAATTGCATCTCTGAGGTGCACATCTGCACAGGGGAGTAGCCCTGCTTGTCTCCAGAGAAGTTTTGGACTGGCTTTTCCTCCCCTGGCCCATTTGAAAACATAGTTATACAGCTGTCACTCTTAATAGCCGAATTCTTGGCTTGTTCCTTCCCTCCTGGCATCAAGAGCTGAACTCCCATCATCTCTGAGAAGAACAAAGTCTTTTCTCAAATAGTGTTTCTCTCCTTAAAAATGGCATGAGCCCTGGATCTGGGGGTGGCTGTAACATGGCTGGGAATGGTCTGAGCTCCGTGTCCATGGTAAAACTGGGAGCACACCCTCCCATAATGCACAGATAGAACAGCATCACAGAATCACTTGGGTTGGAAAAGACCTCTAAGATCATCAGAACCAACCATTAGCTTACACTAAGTCCACAACTAAACCATGTCCCTAAGCACCACAACCACACATCTTTTAAATCCACCCAGGGATGGAGACTCCACCACTTCCCTGGGCAGCCTGTTCATGGGATAGGTGTGGATGGATACAGTCACACTGGTGTTCCTGGGTCTGTTCCAGAATCCTGCTCAGCGGTGATCTCCTGTTGAGGACACTTCTGCCTGTTGGGTGTTTTCCCTTCCCCAATGTTCACTCCTCTCTTGTTTTAACTGTTGCTGGACATGGTTCCTTAAGATCTTGTCTGTCACAATGTTCAGCTGTAAGTATGTGTTTTTGTTCCTTATCCTGATTTCATCCCCAGTGCATTGGTGGTGCTCCTGTGGTGTTTCCCTCTGTCCTATGTGCTGCACATCACATGGTCACTGCAAGCACAGGAATGGGGGAAAAAATTCCATGTGTGTGCTGAGCCCTGGATGTATGTGATGATGCTTTGGTCCTGTTGCTCTCAGGAGTGGGTTCAAGGCACTCCTGAAGCGTTCCTACAGTGGGAATGGATGAGTGAGCAGTAAAGCTGTGCGTGCTTGACAGTAGGATGTTCACCCAGCACAAAGCACTGCTGTGCTGCTCTGACCTGTGCCAGCCAGGCCACAAGAACCTCAGGCACTCTTTCCCTTTGATCTGTGTGATGAGGATAGAGATGACAGCTGGATCCAGCAAAGGTAGAAATCCCTGTCTGAATTTGACAGGATTGTTGGCATTTGGGCTGTCCCCTGACATTGTGGGCTTGGGAGAGTCATCCCTGTGAAGCAGCCCAACAAACCTTGAAGGGAAGGTTTGTTGGCACCCCCAGAGCTGGCTGTGGCAAACACACAAAAGCCCAGCCAAAGGCCACAAAAGCATAAAGTGCCTTCTTTAGCCATGGTCCACCAGTCCCTGAGCTGGTGCAGGCAGCTCTGGAGAGTCGTCAGGGATTTCTGGCTCTAGCTTTTTATCTTTGGTTACATGCAGGTGGGGATGGCAGAATACAGGCTCTGAGTAGTTTCAGTGGGTGAGTCAGGATGGACTTCTCTGCAGAAGTCTCAAGGGGCTTACTGCATTGAATTTAGTGTGGTTCCTCATCTCTGCCACTCCACTTGCCCTCCCTGCAGTCACAGTTCCACTTGTAACTAACACTGATGTTATAATTGAAGCCAAGCAATTTCTTGTAATCAGATTTTATTTTTACCATGTAGGCTAACAATAAAATGTGCTGCCCCACTGGAGAGTGAAACATTAACAATTACTGTGCTAAGTAAAGCAAAGCTGATGTGAAACAGAGGGGAAGGCTGTTTGTGATGCTGGCATGCAGAATCGTGTGCCTGCCATCCCTCTTGTGCAGGGGCCTCAACAGCAGGGGGATGGGGATTTCTGGAGGATCTTTCTCAAGACATTTTTGGACAGTGGTGTCTCAGATGATGTTCTGAGTGCTAGAGCTCACTGGAGGAGCAGAGCTGGGCTGGGGCAGGGCTGTTTGTGCTGGAGGGACACAGTGAGGAGTCATTGGGGGAGTGTGGGGAGCAGTCATCTGGTGAGTGCCCCTGGGGAGCATCAGCCTGCCCACACACAAGGTCTCCTCCTCTGCCCTGGCACCATCCTCCTACCTGACAGCTCTGGCTAACTGACCTGTTGGGTGCAGGGGGCTTGTGCCTTCTCATTTTAATGAGGCTTAGTGCTTGCAACCCAGCTCTGAGGCTAAAGCTGCCAGGAGAGAAAGTTGGAAGAGGCCGTTTTTTGCGACAGGTTTTGCTCTGAGCTCTGTTTGGTTTTGGAAGGGGGAGGAAGAGGTGTAGCAGCTGATAGCATGCAAGTGGAGCAGACACAAAGCATCTGGGCAAGGTGCAGTGATGCAGAAGGAAACATCATCTGGACTGTGAGGTCCTGAAAAGTCAAACCCATCACATCTCTGCTTCGGTGGTCATGGGGAGGGCACTGGGTCAGAGCAGAGCATTCCCCTGTCATGTACCTGGTTCTGCATAGGGTAAGCTTTGCCTTTGTCCCCTTTTGGACAAGGATGTTAAGCAATAACTAAAGAATAACTAAACCTTCATCCTTGGGGAAGAGCTGCCTGCTGAACGCAAGGCTCTGGGGTCCTGTGCTAGTGGCTTAACCATGCTGTTTCTTTACTCTGTCCTTGAAAAAAATAGGTAAAATTGGCATTTATTCTTTCTTGGCATTTATAGAGCACTTAAAACCCACCAGAGCCCGAGTCAGTGTGTGGATTGAGGACAGCAGTGAGGTCACTAGGAGAGAAGTGAAATCTGCCCGTGGTTTTGGGATGACGCAGGACCCAGCTGAGCTGAGACAGGCTACACATAAGCATCAAAAATTTCAGAGAAGCCAAAGCATCTTCCAGCCTTCTCTTTTGATCTAAAAATACATCTAAGCTGTTCGACATCTTAAGGCAATCTTCAGTAGCTGGTGAGTTCAGGGAATCTGTATTTCCTTCCTAGGGGACCTGTAGCATTGGCTGGAATAATTGCTGTCAGCCATGATTTCCATGGCTCTGTTGGCTTTATTTATGTCACATTGGCTGCAGTTGTCAATATCAACATTTCTGCTGTTCCAACCGGAATAAACTCTTTTGTATACTCATCCAAAAGTGCTGGCTCTGGGGAATGTTCCTGAAAATGCATACACAGGCATGTGCATCCAGGCAGAGGCAGCCTGGATTTCATGAGCTGGTGATGGCAGGGCCAAGGGGATGTGATAGATGGCTTCTCCTGGAGCTCCACCACGGAACAGAGGAGCAGGAGCAGGCCATCATCAGAAATCATCTCTGCAGCTCTGAAACTCCGCTTCCCTTTTGCCTTTGATCTGCTTCCTCTTATCTCTGTCCCTCTTGGCTCAGTTTAGAGTCGCTCAGAGGATGTGTAGATCTAATTTTAGATGAAACTTTCTGGCCTGAGATTTTGCATGTTTGGTCTCCACAGGAAAGCACAGCTCCCCGTGAGAGCTGGCACGACCCGTATGGTGGGCGGCCCAGGGAATTGGTGCTGCTGCATGCCAGTGCTTTTTAATTCTCATTTGCTCACTTGAATCCAGCCCAAGGAGCTTTTGATGCCAGCCTTTGATAGTTAGCAGGGCTCAGTGAGCAGAGGGTTGGCTAGCAGAGCAGTGTTTCCTTCCCAGAGACCCCAGAGCACTAATTCAACATCGCTTCTTGGCAGCAATTTAGGGACTCAGGCGAAAATTTCTTCCTCCTTAAAAAATGTAGTTCCAGGTCAGGAAATAAGGCTTTTTTTAGTAGGATGCTGCAAGTTAAATGATATACTGCTCCTCCCTGGTGTCTCTTTGCTGTGGAGAAAGAGATCTCCAAGGTTTCCCTGGAGTTTAGCAGCAGAGATGTGTACTGGGGACTTGATATCTAATCTACATGTAAGAATGCTGCATGTTGACCCTGGCCCTCCCACTGGTGCAGTGCATGACATCAACCAGCATTTTTAACTGAGGTGCTTGGAAAGACTGCTGGCCTGATTTGGGGTAGGAAAACTTCCCATTCTGAGGGCAGACATTTTTAAGAAAATGTATCTCCAAACTCGACATTATCTAATGAAAGCACAAAAGAGCATATGAGGCACCACAAAATTATTGGCTGCATTTCTGGTCAGTCAGCTTTGCATGTTTGTGCTTGAGCAACTTGCTGTTTGGATGTCTCATGCAGTTCTTGCAGCATAATGGAAAACTTTAGGTTCGACTCATTTGGTTAGTAAAGTTCCCTAACAAGCAGTTTTTATCTGATTGAATAAGCACATGATGCTAGTGTGGAAGCAGACAAAGGTTCATGTCCATTCCTGTAATTTTTAATCCTCAAATAGTTTTTTTCTTTTAATACAAATCAGTCAAGTTGTGGTATCCTTTTACATACAGGGGAGAAAAAATGGCCTCTGCAGAGATGAAAATTTCTCAGCAGCTTGCTTGAGACTTTGTTGGCTGCTGTGGAGAGAGAATTTCCACCCAATGGTGTCATGTCATGAGATGTCTTCATAATGAACAGAATTTTAAGGTCAGCTGTCTCCAGCTGTCCCCTTGTTGAAGAGGTAGCAGATGTCTACAGGTGAAGCACAGCCCTTGCATTAGTTAATTTTAATTCTCCAAGCAAAAGCTGTGTTTTCTTTGCCATTAGTGTGATTAGCATTCACGTCTGAGGAAATTACTCCCTCCTGCATCCATGGGATTTTGCCTCCTGATCCTTGAACTGCTGGAGACACAAAGTGTGTTTGTAAAAACATATAAGCCTTTTCTGAATGTAACTTCAGGCTGGGCCTGGGAATGTGTCAGACTTTGTAGGCTAAACAGTGTTGGGAATGTCATGACCCTGCAGTGGGACCTCCATCAGAACAGAGTGCTGTGTGCTTCTGAAGCTGTCCCCAGAAAGGTGGCAGTAGAAGAGCTAAGGTTTTTCCAAAACAGCAACTGGAGGGTGAAGACACCACTGAAGGAGCAGCTCCCTGAGCACAAAATAATACAAATACAAATAGTACAAATAATAATACAAATACAAAATAGTACAAAATAATGCTGTGGGTTGGTTGTGAGCAGGGCTTTGCATCAGGGAGTTGGCAGGAGGGGACAGCAGCTAGCACAGGAGTAAATGGGGCTGATGTCCTCAGAACAAGACATAAAACCAAGGCCCTGACCCTTAGTGGCTATCCTGACCCAAGGTCTGTCACCCTCCTGGTCAGAGCAAGCATGATAACAATTCTGGGACAGCCTCCAGTAATTACTTGCCTTGGTAATTACTTTTCACATACTCTCTGTGCAAAATGTCACATCTTGAAGTCCACACCACTTGAAGTGTGCAGGCAGTGCTAGTGCAACAATAGCTGGCCTGTGTTGTCTTTTTTTTTTCTTTTCCTTTTAAATTAATTTTTAAATTCTTCTTTAATTCAGTCTCCTCTGCATAGCAACTCTCCTTACAGAAGAAAGTCTGGGGCTAGGTGAGGCACTGCTGTGATCTCACAAGGCCTGCCATCTGTCTTGTTTGAAGGGGTGAGCACTCTGCCCAACATGTTTTTCCCCATTGTTGGTACTGGAGAGACTGGGAGTTTCTTCCCTGCTTGCTGGCATTGATGTAATACATCCCAATCCTGGCTGATGTAAGATGTGTCATTACTTGACTTAAAACCAAGTCTGCTCCAGGACCAGAAAAAAGTTTCTTACATGCTGTAACAAGCAAACAAGCTCAAAGGTTCACAGAAGCTGCCCGGTCCCAAAGCGTGTTCAGGAAATAGGGCTGTGGTGGGATCTGTGTTTGGAACAGCTCACAGAGAGCAAACTGTGAGGATGGTGGCTCTCCAGGCATGTGCCAGGTTCAGAGTAGTCACCTTGCTGTGGTTGAATGAGGTGTTGAAGTCCCTGTGAAGGGACTGGGAGCCACATGGGAGAGAGATGCCGGCAGTGAGACTGGCAAGGGCTGATTCCCTTCCCTGTTCCTGGCCCTGCCATCCCCCCTGTCCCTGCTACCCACACACAGGGGTCCACTGTGTGTGAGCTGGTGCCAGGCTCTGTGTGCTGCCACCCCATGGGAACAGCTGTGTGACACTATTCTGTATTTTAAAGATGGTTTGTGTGTTGACAGTAGTGCTATTGTGAACGTGCAGTTGATTTTGTTTCACTGCTCCTGTTTTCCTGTCTGGTGTATCGTCCCTCTGAGATAATTGTGATTTGCTCCATCTAACTGGGTTATGTTTGACATTGGTAACATGTGGATAGTTGCTATCCCACAGTGTCTTGTCATCTGTGCTGAACAAGGATGTCCAGTCAGCTTCTTGCTTTCAGGAGCAAGAATTGTCTGCTCAGATATGCAGAGTGAACCCAGTGTTGGTTGAGCATCTTCTTTTGGTTGATTTGGTTTTTTTTAATAACAAGATAAATCAAAATCAATCTGTAATATGCTGGATTCACAAACAATAAATACATACCTTTCTAGTGTGATCCCAGGTTTCAGAAACAGAAGAAGTTCTAATTTTGATATTTAGCATAAAACAGAATTGAAATTTTTGCTCCAATTTAAGCAACCACTAAGATCAGAGGATGATTTCCTGATGCCTGTAAAGTAGATACAGACTGGCAGCATCTCCCCATATCTTCACAGGAAGCCATTTCCCTGGATACTGAGATCTTCAGAACAGTTTGGCACTGGGCTTAGTAAAGCTTTTCTGGAAATCCAGCCATGGGCATAATTAGTTATTCTGAAAAAAGTGGCTCAAATGTTTGATGTTGTTGATTTGCCATCCATTTTTAAATTATTTACCTGGTGTAGTTTTCATGGCTTCTGTCTGACAGTGAGATGATACCTCTGTGCCTGCTGTTCAAAATCACACTGGTGTCTGGCTGCCTTATCATATGGCCCACTGGGAATATTTTATGAACTGTTGGTGATCCTCCTTTCAGGCTCCTGCTTCCCCAAGCTTCTCATCCTCATCACAGATCCCTGTCTCCAATTACCACTCCCCAAACTACATTACTTTGCTTTGTCTTTACTTTGAGCCCTTCTTTCCCTGTTCCTGCATGGATCCTTCCGTGGTTTTTTAGCTCTCTCACTGCTGCTCCAAATATAGCATCATCCACTGTTGTAATTAGTATGCTGTTTGCCTTTGTTTCAGGTCATTAATAAGAATGTTGAATAAAAATCTTCTGCCTATTGATTCTGGCATGTTCCCATAAATAGCATCTGTGCACAGGCACAGTGTACTGGAAGCCTAGCAACCCGCCAGCTCCTGCCTGCACAGCACTGTAACCTCGTGTGTCTTGTCTCCCTGGCATCCTCTCCCTGTCCCCGTGCTCTGGGTCTCTCTTTTGTCCTTTTGCACAGGTTTACCTGCTGTTTTCTCTTCCCACTCTTCCTCTTTGTTCCCTCTTTTAAGTGGTTCTCCCTCTGCTCCAGTTCAGAATAATTTTGCTTATGCTGTGCTCTATCGAGTGAGCTGATTGGAAATGCTCCTGTCAGACCTTAGCAGAACATGCAGAGGACACATCTGGCTGTTTTACCTATTTCCTCTTTGTACATTAGCTATCCCACTAAATTAAAAACAAATATAACATTAATTGTTTGAATTGCAGGTTGTTAATTGGTACTTTTCTTGTGGTTTATTTTTTCCCCTTTTTTCTGCAATAAATATTATTTACTCTTTATTACTTGGGAAACCCGTTTAGCTACATTTCTAAGAGGGTGTTTTCAGTGTAAGGAGGAATTGCTGTTAACTGGCTGCAGTCCTTCTGTGTTTCACTGACCTGTTCAACCCCTACACACACTCCTATCCCCAAAAATGGGACAGGTAAGCAAGCAGTGGCTTTCTTCTCATACAGGTACTGTAGCTGTGCATGATTAATATATAATTAGATGGTTGTTAGTCTGAATTTTGGTTTGAGATCCTAATTCATTCTGCAAAGGAGAGCTTGAGACCTATTCCTTACATGGCAAATATTTGTCATCTTGGCTATTTATACACTGGGAATTAGTGGTCAAATATTATTTTCAGGCACCTTAATTGCTGCAAGAATCACAGGACTTGCTATCACCAAGCAGTGCATTTGTCTGACAGGATTTGTTTCTGCTCTGACACTGAACCTCCTGAGTAATTTTGTTTGTTTGTTTCTGGGGATGTTTCAACCCTCAGGATTTATATTAAGAAAATTCCTGCTCTTATGATTCCTCCTCTGCAAAGCCAAAAAATAGGCACGGTGCGTGGGTATAAGCCCCAGCTGTTTCCTTGATCACTTGAGCTCTGCAGGAGTGGGCTGGGGCTGGCAAGTCCCTGGGGGGCTGGAAAGGGCCAGAGAGAGTTGTCCCTGATTGTGTTCAGTGCAGATATTCCATATGGTCTGTTACCCACCACACAGCCTCCTTCTTACACGGGATGGAGAAGGGAAGTGAAATCAGCCCTAATGTTGCATATGTCTCACTTTACCCATTTTATCTTTCATTCTTGTTTTGAGCAATCATTCATGATTAAGATAGATGTGTGCCCTTGAGAAGCACTTGGTCAATTAAATGATTTGTTGCTTTGAAGTGGGAGAAAAGCCCCCTTGTGCTTTAAGGAAGCAAAGAAACTGCTGAAGATGGGAGATTTCAGCCCGTGACTAGCAGGAGGTTAACCAATCATAAAGCCCAGAGAAAATATGTTCTTGTAATGATTCAGGACTCTAACCTTAATATTTTTATGTTAGCTGGATAATGTCAGTATTCTGTGTGTCACAGATGTGTTCCCACAATTACAGTCATTTGAGTGACTTGGAGGGCTTTATTTAGTGATGTTTCTGCACAGCTCAACATCACACACAGCAAATGGTATGATAGGTTTTCCCTAATTTCATAGAAGTCCAAATCCTTGCTCTAACAAGGCATATGCAAGAACTGCAACTCTGCAGTGGAGACTGGAGTGTGAGGAGTTGTGATGTCAGCATTTTTACTGATCTGAGAGCAATCTGTAGACTGAGCAATATCTATAGACAATATGCAGAGAGAATGCATGATTTTAGTTCATTTCTGTAGCTCTCTTCAGGTAAGTAGAAATTTTAATTGCATGATAGACTTCAATGCACTGTGCATAGCTGCACATGAGCCTTTTCTAGGAGTACCATGAGCACTCAGCCTGCTCAAAATCAGAATTATCTCTTCAATGATGGCACCCAAAGCAGGTTTTAGAGAGGCAGCATCTTTACTGGGACCATTCTGACTCCAGCTGTCTGCTGCATCTTGTGATAAAGGCTTTGGTTTGCTGTACAGGAGATGGCAGGGATTTTTGCCATAGACATAATGGCAAGCAGTTTGGGTAAATCTGTTTTTGATGGATTCACCAGCAGAGTGGAAAAAGTCCATTTGCTTCTTCAGTCTGCAGGAGTGACAATCAACGTGAAATATGGTTGCTGTTGTTTTCCCAAATACCTTTCCATTCTGTTTTCTCTCACATGCTGCAATTTCAAGCACTGTGAGCTGGGAGTTGATAGAGGGACACAGTAGACACACACCTACATACACATTTGTTTTGTTTTTGCAAAGACAAATGTTTTACATTACATACTGGGAATAGTAGACTCTGAATTCCTGTCAAGCCACTGCCTGTCTAACAGGGTTCCCTAGTGGACAGACTCTTGTGCAGACACAAGTACAAAACCCTATTTTGGGGAATCTCATTTTCCCTATTTGTTCTGGTAACTCTGCTAAGGTATTTGAAATAAGCTGTTTTAACCAAAACATGCCTGTATGTGTAGGGTGACAGAGAGCTCTGGCTAAACAACACATTGCTGCAGATGGTGTAAATTGATTTGAAATTGTCCTGTAATATTCTTTTATGTTTAAGTCTGCTCTCAAACAAAAAAATCTCTTGCAAAATAAGCCTGTCCTCTTCAGGCAAAGAGTCTGTGAGGCAGGGGTGGGCTGAGAACCTCGCCTCCTGTCTGCCCAGCCTCATCTCCTGAGTGACCCTGCAGGCAATGGCAGGCAGGGCAAGGAGCATCTTTACACCAAAGAGAGCACAAGTAACGTCAGTTGGCCCTGTGGCACACGCTGTGTTTTGTTTTTGTGTCTTTCAGCATATTTCTGTTTCCTGATGACGGCTCTGGGTGTGACAGCTGGCGCGCATCGCCTGTGGAGCCACCGTTCCTACAAAGCCAAGCTGCCTTTGAGGATTTTCCTGGCTGCAGCTAACTCCATGGCTTTCCAGGTGAGCTTGTGTTGCTTGTTCAGATTCTTGGCCTCCAGGCAGCTTTCTCTGCTGTGCAGGGATCCCCTCAACTTAGAGACAGCAAAAGAAAAAAAAGCCAAACTGGCAGAAAGACAGAAAGACATGTATTTGCTGTAACACACTCTGCTGGCTCAGGGGATGCAGAGCCCCTCTCACCACCCACGTTACAATGTGCACAAGGCACACCAGGAGCAGTAGTTACATAAGGACCCAGCTGAATGTGACCAAAAAGAGGCTCAGCACCCCAGCAGCTGATCTGTGGCACAGGTCAGGCCCCACACTTTACAGGACAGCATGGAGACTTTTATAAGAGCCAACTTGATGCAAATGTGTCTGTGTAACCAAGAGTCTGTTCATCCAGGCAGTTGGAGACTTCGTGCCCAGAAAGGAGAGCACGCATCCTTTCACAATCTTAATTTATCTCCGTTTTATGCAGCGTTTTTCACCAGCCAAATTCAAATATGTTTGTGGAGAAGTGTGTTACTAGCTCTGTACTTGCTGGTAGGCAGTCCTAGACCACAGAAACACTTGTGTAGCACCCAGCTGGTTGTAGGAGTTAGCCCTGAACCAGGATCTTCTCAGTGTGAATTTGGTTCCTCCTCTGGCTGGCAAGGATAGAGATAGGAACCTGCACTAAAATTAAACTTACCTGTACTAAAATTAAACTTATTGAGCTTGGCTGCCATAACCCCCTGTAGCACCGGGTACCACGTGTGTGTTGTGCACTCAGTTTTCATCTTTTTCCTTTCAGTCTGGTTGACTTTTTGTTCATTTGCCTTGACGGAGAATGAAAAGAGTCCCTTTAGTACTTCTGTACTTCTCATTTATCATCTTTGATTTTTTCTTGTGTAAGGTGGAAAGGATTAATTAGTTAGCCCCTCTACACTTTACAAAGAGCACAATGCTTTTGCCTGAAAATGGAAATGTGTCCATTTTGACTATAACCTTTCTTTATTCTGAACCATCTTCCATCTGCTGCTTGGTTCCTTGCAAGCCTTTACAAGCCCTTTGCTCAATGTGTTAAACAACTGTTTTGAGTTTTGAGAAGCCCCTGGTGCCGTCTCACTGTTACACAGCTGATCTTATCTTTCACAAGTAATTTAAATGAATGTGTGGAGCTGTTTGCAGTGAGCCTGCACACAGAGATTTCATTGCATTCTGCTCCCCTGTTGCTATGGATTTTGCTCTCAGCTGCATTATCCTCGTCACTGCTTTTGTCTGAGGGGACGGTGGGATTCTGAGGCAGGGAAGTACTTCAGAGCAGCTTCAAGCCACCTTTGTGCCCTTCATATCAGAAATAAGATGAAAGGCCAAATTACCCACTCTAAATCTGAAGCCTGCTCCTAATTACCATGACATCCATTGCCTGTAAAGGCTGTTTCCATCACCACAAACAGACAGTGAGTGATGAGTTTTCAGGTCCATCTCCTTCACATTGACTGTGGGAGGAAGAGGTAGCATTGGAGATGCATACAGCATCCCTGGATGCTAAATGAGGAGGAAATATTCAGAATTCTTGAAGGGCAAGGGAAGGAAACTGCTGTAGAGTCTTAGCTTGATACTGCCTGGGCTGTGACATGCTGTATCTCCTCTGGAATACCATCAGATGCAGCCACTTTTGCTCTGTGGATTTTTTTTATGATTGGAGCATGCTGAGCTGTGTTTCTTCTCTCCGTCTAGAATGAAGCTCTCATAATTTTGAAAGACTGTGCTTCTTGCTGTTACTTGTCTGTTTCAGACATAGGTAATACCTGGCTTACTGATCTCCGAGTATTTAAGCTCCAGCACCTCAGCTGGGCCATGCTGGTGTCATCTCTGTGGCAAAGTCTGTGTTTGTGCTGGGTGCATTTGTACACAGCAGGAGGGGTGGTGTGGGAATCTGTGTCAGCACACGGAGACTGTCACACAGCCCAGCTATGGGCACATTGCAGTCTGCAGGTTTGTTAAGGGACCTGCCAATGAAACCTCGTGGCTGCATCACTGTCACAGCATGATGCTGTTGCTCTCTGCTTCAGAAGGGATTTCACCCCTGTGTTTACCTGAAACTTGATCAAAAGTGATGTGTTCTTGAAAAATGGTTGCTAATAATACGCTCGGAGCATAGTTACACATGCTGTGCTCCAGTTCTTGGTGTATTTATTGTCAACAGTTCTGGCCTCAGGCCTTTATTTCCTCTTAGCTTTTGTGTTTTTAATTAGATGCAATTCAGTTGTTTCACAGCTTCCTAACCCTTTTATCTGGGGAGTCATGTTGGTATTTTTTTTTTGCCAGCTCTGCAGGCATTTGCTGTGGCATGAAAAGCCAAGTTAATTTCTCACAGTATCATTGCTTTTCCTGGTTATCTGCTGTCCCACAAACGACTTTATCAAGTGCTCTTGTGACAAACTGATCAATAGTCTCACTTGAAAAGTTATTTCTGGTTAAGAAAGAAGACCTTTTCTAAGTGTGACTCTTGCATAACCCTGTTTTATTTTTAAGTTACTTAATGTTGACATTTTCCAGTCATATGGATATTCCCACTGAAGCCACTTGAAGCAGTGTAGAGGTTTTCATTCCTTTTGATTTCTCTGTAGGAAGGTAGAGGTCAACCCTTGTTCTCACTGAGGAATTGGGTCACTTCCTTTGCTTTTTTGCAGTTTACTTTGTTTTCTCATGCAGTGAGATAGTTAAAGTGCAACACACTGGAGCACTGGCAAGGGGCTGATCTTTGCTGCCTCCTCTCAGTGGCTTAGATAAGTCAGTGCTGCAGAAAAATGTCCCCCTCATCCCCAGCCCACTCCCAGCATCAGTGTGTTCACTACATGACAACAGTAAAGGCCTGAGCATAACTGAATGCAGTTCAGAGAGCTGAGGTCTTTCCAGGGCTCTTGTTCCTCACTTGTCCCTGTGCTCTTGCAGGCAGAGAACATTTTTGCAGAGCTGAAATTGGATGTGGAGCCATTTGAGCTGGATTCTTTAGCTGCTCTTTGCAGTTGTTCCCAGAGTCCCCTCAGTGCTTTCTCTTAAACGTTGATAGCTGAAAGAAAGAGCAATGATTTCTGCAATGCTTTCAGCACAGGGCTTTTGCCCCACAAAATATAGGTGTACACAGTTTCATTGTCTTGTGCTTGCTGTGTCCTGTGGTATATTCAGTGCCCAGATGGGTGGTGTCCTGTTCTTACTTCAGAGACACTGCAAAGGGTTTGCTCAGTTCTGCTGGGAGCAAAGCTGCTGTGGTTGGTGGTTGTGGATGCTGTTCCTAAAAGTAACCCAAGCCTTTCCTTCCTTGGGTATTTCTGCTTGGGTGTCTCCCTGACTGTGCACATATGGAAATAGCAACCTCTGCTAAGAACTCTCTGATTAAAGTTCATGCTCCTGTGGATCTGGGCATTAACTGACAGTTCCATATTTTGGTGCTGGTGTTGAGCAGTTCAATACATAGATGAGCATCTGGCCTGAGGTTTGCAAGTGCTGAATGTGCCTACAATGCCCTGCACTAATAGCTCAGTACCACTGCAAAAACCAGTTTAGTCCAGTGCATCCAGCCACAGCATCCTGCAGAGCAAACGGGGAGGCTGAAATCCCTTTGGCTGAGTGAACTCAGAAAGTCTCTCTTTATGGATCCATGTGTGAAATTTTGGTCCATCCCTTCCTCCGTGCAGTGCACGTGGTTCCATTTACAGCCATAAGGCATTTCAGTGTCGTGTTGTTCACTACAGTGGTTGTAGTGATCCACAAGCTCTGTCCCATTTTCAGCGCTGTGTTTGTGCCTGGAGGGCACCAGCTGCAAGCAGCTGAGAAAGAGGATGCCAGAACTGAGAGCCTCTGTACAGTAGCCCACTGAAAATAAATACACAAGGATCCCCATAGCGCAGTCTTAAAACAGCAATGTAAACATGTATGTACCCAGTCCCTGCAGCCCATCCTCAGACACCCAGGGCAGACTGATGATGGTAATTCCCAAGGGCTCTTTCCAGCCCTGAGACTTGTCCCAGTCTGTGTCACCAGATCTCAGATCAGGTCCCATTCCGTGCGGGGACCGACAGGAGCGGTGTGATGGGCTGGCCGGCCGCAAAGCTGGGGCTTTTAGCCAACAGCCTTTTTTGAGGAGCGTCAGAGAGGGGCTTGCTGCTGTTGCTATGTGTGGGAGGATGGGAGGCCGTAGTGCCTGGCCCCTCTCCTCTCACCCCGCCGTACTTTTTGTGCAGAACGACATCTACGAGTGGAGCCGCGACCACCGCGTGCACCACAAGTACTCGGAGACGGACGCGGACCCGCACAACGCCCGCCGCGGCTTCTTCTTCTCCCACATCGGCTGGCTCTTCGTGCGCAAGCACCGCGACGTCATCGAGAAGGGCAGGAAGCTGGATTTCACTGACCTGCTGGATGACCCCGTCGTCAGGTTCCAAAGAAAGTAAGTGCGAGCGCTGGGCCCTTATGTGAGGTGGGCATGGAGAGATCTCCATGGTGGTCTGCTTGTGCTCATTCCTTGGTTTTGTCTTTCTCTTTTCTTCCCCGAGATATCCCTGCCACCTTGACTGCAGGTGCTGGGATGCCCTTCCTCTGGCCCCCACTGTTCCCATGTGGCTGACACTTGCTGACTGTCCTCGCAGGCTCTGTGGCACAAGCAGTGAGCCCTGTCCTTGTGCCTCTGCTTTCCCAAAAAGCCAGGGCTGGTTATGAAAAATCACAGGAGCAACCTCTGCAATCACTAATTGCCTTAACACAGAAGTGCACATTTCACTCTGCAAAGTCATCTTTGGCACCCCTGGGCCAGTGCAGGCTAAGTGCCACCTCTCCCAAGACTGCCATTCTATACAGGATTAATTATCTCCCTTGGGAATTAGCACAGTCCTAGCTCAGTTTGCTACACACTCTGTAACAGCTGGGAATTGAGCAACATCCTTTATGCTGTATGTGAGTACCTGTGCTTTAGGCACAAGAAGACTTTCTGCCTGCAAGCATTTCATCCAGGCAATTTGGAAAACTGCTTAAGGCCATTTCTGTGTATTTTCTGGGTGAAGGGAGCAGTCAGTTAAGTCTAAAAATTCGGGTTTTTTCTGCTAGTGCACAGATTTCTCTAAGGCAAAAAAATTACCCTTGTAATGGAAATCTTCCAGAAGTGAGGAATACTTCCCTCCACATATGGTTGCTTTCACTGGTTCCTCAGTTGGCAGTGCCTTTTTCCAACAGCTCCCTTGCAGTTTGCTGCAGCTCGTCTTGGTTATTACCTTTTCCAAGACAACAGCATCCCATGAGAAGCAGGCTTTACTGCTTTGGTGATGCTGCAAAGGTTGTCTAGTGAAGAAGTGTGTTTTCTGTAGGAAAGTTGTCTTAGCAAATGCCTTTGCTCTGGATTTGGATTAGGACTTTGTCCCTTACCCAGAATTTGGGTTTCTCCTTTCTACAAGGTTGCAGTGTTGGAGTTTTTTTGACAACGTGGAAAAACTAGCAGGCCAGATCACTAAGAGTCATAATAAATCCTTCTTGTCATGTTTTGTTTTAAGGCCAAATTGTTAGCTTTGTTGACTTTAGTGATGCTGCTGAGTTGTGGACGAGGCACCACTCAGTCAGTTTAAAACCACATCACTTCAGCTGAAATCACAGTACTGCTCCAGGCACGACTGACAGCAAAACCTACCCTCTGTGAATAAGGGAGCAATAATCCTACAAGTGATGTGAGAGAGGAGCTCACAGGTGAAGTGTCTCCATGACAAAGTTTTCGTGTGGTGAAAGCAGCAGTGCTCCCCAGGCATGTGTTGAGGCATTGATTTCCCTGCAGTCCAGGTAAGGAGGTTTCTCACTCCTCATCCAAGGTGGATGTTTCAGTCAAAGGAAGACAATGTGCTCTGGTGCTAGTTCAGATGGGAGATTTCATGTCTTTATCAAAGACTTCGGTCTGGGCTTCTTCCATCTGGCAAGATAGTTTTAATTGGTGCCTGATAAGCTGTTTCTATATTTTATCCTATTTCCCCAGAGTGGTAGAGACTTTGAACTTTGAAGGAGTTTTCTGAACTGGAAAGTATTTTTCTCCTCCAGCTCTGCTTAAATCCTGGCCTTGAACTGATAAGAGTTGCAAACCTTATCAGAAGTCACTGATATGAGTGGGAAATTGTTTGTTATTTTTGGTGGAGCAAAGAAAGGGAACTTGTTTGCTTGGAGGGCCTTAGCCTAGGTAAGTGAGACTTGAGTTCTGTGAGAGAGCTGAGGAATGCCCCCTTCACTGTGGCTGGTGTTGCTGTAGAGTTGCAGATCTCCTTCTGGAGCCCAGGATGTGAGGCACAACCTCCAAACAACAACAAAATACATCAAGCAAAGAACTTGCAAGGCAAGAGGTTGATTTATTTCATGCACAAGATGATCAAAACTAGCTCATGTCTTACAGATGAGAACTGTGTTCATGAAAACTGGTTCCTTTCAAAAATACTGCTAATATTAACATCTTTCCAATCCTTTGTGGGTTTTAATTGAAAGCTGTTTATTTGTTTTTGTCAAATAAAAATGACGGTTCGTCCTATCCGAAAGACTTTCAGGGAATGCAAAGTTTTATGAGGAAAACTCTGGTTTTCCTCATCCCTTCCAGAAAACTCAACAAAAGGAGGGGTCTCTTTTAAACCTGTCATCGGGGGACGAACAAGACGGGTCTTACTTTGCATTCCTTTTCCCCTTCTCGCCCTGTCACGCCCGCAGGTATTACAAGAGCTCAGTAGTGCTGATGTGCTTTGTGATCCCCACCGTCGTGCCGTGGTACCTGTGGGGCGAGAGCCTGTGGAATGCCTACTTCCTGGCCTCCATCCTGCGGTACACCATCTCCTTGAACGTCACCTGGCTGGTCAACAGCGCCGCACACATGTACGGCAACCGCCCCTACGACAAGAACATCAACCCCAGGCAGAACACCCTGGTCACCCTGGGTGCCATTGGTGAGTGCTGCAGCCCTGGGCACAGCTGTGCCAGCTCACAGGGATGTCCCATCCTGTTCCACCCTGCTTGGGACTCTGGGTGCTTGCAGCTGGACACCGCTTGGAGCCAGGATTTGGAGGAGGCTGGAGCTTGTGAATCCTGGGGGAAGGCACCCTTGTTCTGCTGATGGTGCCCACGCTGAAATAACACCATGTGGTCTCTGGGAAGGGAGGTGTTAGCACCCAGCAGCAAGCTCTGCTCAGCAGATAGTGCAGCAGAAGTGAGGGACCCCACTTCTGACTCAGTTGTGTGTCTCCCCTCCTGAAGCACTTCTGGTTTTCTTCCCTGAGCATAAGGCGTGGGACATGCCTCTTCCTACTGGGGAGGAAAGCCCAGAGCACTGGAATGGAGTCTGGTTTGGGTCTGCCCCAGAGGTCCAGGGTGGAGCACAACCTCACTAGATGCAAGACTTGGGAAATGGGTGTTGGAGTGTCCTGCCTGAGTGCGTTCCTGTGTGGACAAAAGTGCCAGCCATGTGGTCTTTAAACTCCCTCTCTGTTTTTCAGGTGAGGGTTTCCACAACTACCACCACACCTTCCCGTTTGACTACTCAGCCAGTGAGCTGGGCCTGAAGTTCAACCCCACCACCTGGTTCATTGACTTCATGTTTTGGCTGGGGTTGGTCACTGACCGCAAGCAGGCTCCGAAGGAGATGATCCAGGCTCGCAAGGAAAGGACTGGGGATGGCAGTGCCTGAGGAGTGACACTTGGCAGTGCCAGCGCTGCTGCCCGCGGGGCTGGCTGGGTGTGCGCGCGCAGCCCCGTGCCCGTGGTGGATTTTCCTCTGGGTAAAATTATTTTTGTGTTTCAGATGGTTGGGCTGAATTAGTTCCCCAGGAATTGATTCAGCCACAGCCTTTTTTTTTTTTTTTTTTTTTTTTTTTTTTTTTTTTCCTTCCTTTATTAGCTGTCTTATGTCCAAACTTAAGACTATTAAGTGTAAAAATGTTATATATTATTTAATATTGCAGTTCAGCGGGAGAGGGATTTGATTTTGGTCACTGTAGTTCATGTCTGAGATTTGTTGTATTTTGCTTGTTCATGGTAAATGTTGGCAGGTTGAAGGAACTAACTGTCCTTTCCAAGTGCAGTTAGGGGAGATTTTTGTTCCTGCTGCTAATCCAATAAGGTTTTGAGGCGCATCTTTCGGGGGGATGGGGCAGGGCCCAGTGTGCTGTGTCAGCTGCATACTCATGGAAAGGACAGTAACACCACTGATGAAAAACAGTATGTCCAAGGGGGAAAATCACCCTCAGTTTAGTTAGATGTTAGTTTGGAAACCTGCTTTCTTCTTTTAGTTAGCCCTGTTAGCCAGCCCAGTGCACTGCTGTCTTTTCTAAATATGAAAACCATTTATTGCTGAGCAGGCTTTTGTGTTGAAGATTAGTCTCTATACAGGCCAAAATACCAACTGATGCTATCCTGAGATGGTTTCTTTGTTGTTACATATACATTGTAATTGTAAATGTATAGAGCTCAACCATGTCTTAAGCCAAATAAAGCTTAGTTTTCAATGTTTGGAGACCTAAGTCATACTCTAATCAGTCATGGCCATCAATGCATGCATATTTTAGCTCCTTTTGCACAAGAGGCCTCTTAATTTCTTTTTCTGCCTTTGACTAGTGGGTCTTAGGAAACTGACCTTTATCTAAGTCAGAGCCTGTACTAATATTTCAGCTGCATGCAACATCCATTGGTTTCTGAGCAAAATATAAAGACAGTTATGTAGCTTCTGAATTTTAACAGTTGCCTTGCTTAACTAAAAAAAAAAAAAAAAGAAAGAAAAAAAAGGAAAAAATTCTAAAAAAAAAAAAAGGCATGTGGATTTAATGGGACATATAGCCCTTTGTGTTAGATGTTAGCCAGTGCAGGAGAGAGGCTTTGTACTGTCAGCACTGGAGCACTTTTGAAGATAGAGGGCATGATTTTCATTTATAAAGAAGGTCACTGCCTTGCCCCTTGGAGAGGGAGTGCCTGTTTCCCAGCCACACAGCCCCACACCCTGGGCAAGGCAGGGATCTCAAGATAACTGAGACTCAGGCCCAGATATTTTCAGGAAAGATGCAAAAGTGGGGAAAAAAAATAAAATGGTTTCTTTTTTGTTCTGTTTCTTGTTTTTCAAATGATGCCATATAATATAAAAGAGTTGTCTTTATTCTGTCTTTCATCCAGCAGGTGTTTTAAAAGTGTTATTTTGCCATTTATGATGTGTAAACTCTTGAGTGATTTACAATAAACAGTTATGAGTTAGCCTGGCCACTGTGTTTAATTTTGAAACATCTCCCAAAGCAAAGGTCTTTGTGCATCACACATCAGAATTACGGCAGTGTTTTGTTTGGCATTTCCAGCTACCCGTTTGGTGCAGCTCAAAATACCTCCCCCCTCAGCATTTCTGAATGTCAGGGGAAGAGGAGGCTGTCAAATGGAAGGGCATCAAGGGATTTGATTACTTTGGGCTTCCTGGCCAAGCTGATAGAGGGGGAAAAAGGAACTGGAAGCTGACATAATCTTGAAAGGAGACTGTGGCAAGTCCTTACATGTGAAAATCCCGCTTTAATAGGAAACTACCAGCCCAGTGTGACTGCAGGACAATGCTTTGGTCAAAAATATTCAATATTTTATTTAGATTTTGCTGTAAGTTCTCTTTGTTTCTGCTGAGATGGGCCTGAAGACCTGGGTGTGCCTGAAGATGTGTTTTGATGTGCATTCATCCAGAGTCAGAGCCATTTGACAGACAGAGGAATTACACACACACACACAGAGTAGGAAATGTCTCCCCACCCCCTGCTGCAGTGCCTGCAGGATGGTGTGCAAATGGGCTCCTGGAGCTGAGAGGTTCCTGACCTGCTGGTTAGAAAGATAGAACTGTTCCTTCCATGGCAAAAATCATAGGGAACCTGCCTTCAAAGTGATGTGTGTAATGGGTTTGGACTCGGGGTGTGAGTGTAGGAGCAGAGCTTGGAAGATGTGCAAATGCCTGATCTCACCGGTGCTCTCATCCTTTCCTTTGTGCAATTTCCTGTCTGCAGAACTACAGGGAATGCACCAAGATACACAGCTTCCTGTTGATCTCTATCATTTTTGTTTTGCACTGCTATTGCTTGGACTTCCTTAGGCTCATTCCTGTCAAGTGCCTGGTGTAAGAAGAGTAAGTGGCCTTGCTAAGAGGCACATGCTGTTCTGAACCTCTCTGAGTACCTGAAATTACAACAAGGTAATATTCCCCCCACCCTCCCCCAAGGTATAAGACTTCAAAAGCAGCAGCAGTTCCAGTGCGTTTCAGGGATCTGAAAACTGAAATTGAAGCCATTGTCAAGTTACCTGGTTTTCCAGTTACCTGGAAAAACTGAAAATAACTAAAGAAATATTGTTCAGAAATAAAAAAGCTCCTCCATCAAATGTTTTATCTGGAAGCTTAAGCTACCCGAATCCCTCTTTTTGTAGATTAAATTCTCCATGTACTAGAGTTGGTAAAAAAAGTGTTAGCCTTTACAGGAAAACTAGATTTTTAAAGAGAGTGCCTTGAATTTTGTTAAAAAAAGGAATACTTCTGTGCATTTCCTTTTTTGCTTATTTGTTTGTATTTTTGTGTTTGTTTTGAACTTTTTGCTTATTTGTTTTGATTTTTTTTAACAGTTTGGTTGTGTTCTTTAGTGTGGTTTTCACTTCCTCAAGATGATGTAGGGTCTGTGGGAGGTAGGAAGGGCCACTACCACTTCCCAGGGTGGCTACTGGATCAACTCCACTGTTGAATGAAGTGATGTGGGGAATTTGTGGAGCCTTGGTACGGTGGGTACTAGGGCATGAGCTGCACGTAGTTCTGTGGACTTTGGCACTTCTCCTGCTGACTTGGTAGTTGACCTGGCTAGAGCTTTCTGAGCAGTGCAGAAGTGTTGAGGGACTGCTGGTGGATCAGTGGCTGGCTGTAGGCTGGACCCAAACAGTGACTGTCTTCTGAGACCTGATGGTCTGGCAGTGCCTGACTTTGTGTTGTCTCTAACTCTGTTCTTGGTACATTGGCCCATCTGGAATAGCAGCACTTAGCAGTGGGAGCAGGTATTTGTCCTTTGCCCCACGCACTGAGTGTTTCCAGGCTCTCAGCTTTGGCACCCAGCAGGCACTGGATGGGTTTTACCTCTTTTCCCAGAACTGGTGGGGCCCTTGTGAAATGCAGTGTTGGCTCTGGAGCTGTCTGCTCCTTCCAAGTGGAAACTCCCGAGCAGGTCAGCTGCTTTCTGGCATGGGGTGGCTCAAGGGAATGCTAGCCTGCCCTGGGACCCCTAGGACTTGGCACAATCTCTAGAGGAGGATGTAATCTGTAAATTACAGCAGAGAGGAGGGTTTAATCTCCAAGTTACAGCACGTAGTTAGTTATGCAAACATTGATGAAACTCGCCCCCCGTCAGGGCTGTGCACAAACACGGCAGCCAAGGTGAGGTTGTCAGGCTGGGGTGGCTGACTGCAGGGGAACTTCCAGGCTCCATCTGACCCCATCCCTGCTGCAGCTGGGCTGGGCTGCACTGGGGTAGTCCCTGGAGCAGGAGCAATGAGCAAAACCTGCTGGCACTGAAGTTACACCTTGAGAAAGACGCTGCAGGGAGAGGGTGAGTGCTGGTGCTGAAGAAATGCATCAGGGTTTGCATTCTTGGGGTACAAGGAGTGGATTTCTGCTCTGCCCACTTCCTCCAGAGGCTCTGCTGTTCCCTGGGAAGCCCTGGGAATGTCTGCATCCCTCTGCAGCTTGGAAGTGCAAGGCAGCTGCTGTCCCCGGCTGGCAGCCAGAACACAGCTTTCTAGAAATAAGCCCAGCAGATGGGAAATGTGGCCTGACTGCAGCTATCACATTCAGCTGCTGGGGTGGGAGGCACCTAGGGAAAAAAAAAGATCTTCTAAAAGGTCTCCTGTGGCCACGTGAGCCTGAGAATCCATGCAAGGCTGGAAGTGTGGTGGCTGACCTATGGGCTCTGGTTAGATGATGTTTGGGGTATTTGCAGCTGGGAGGCCTCTCAGTTTGGAGGGAGGTTGATGATATATCAGCTCCCAGACAGCAGTCCCAAAGGCATGGCCACACTGGACTTGTACTACCACGGCATTTTGGCCCCAAGGCTGTTTTGTAGCTCTACCCTTTAAGTGGAAAGGGTGTTTGTGTACAGGGCGTTCACCACCTTCTGGGTGTTTATGGGAATCAAGGTGCAATTTCCCATAAGATCTTATTTTAAAAGAAGAATGAAAAGCAAAACTGAAAGCAGAGCCCAGTGGGAAAGGAGGGCATGCACTAACACGTGCCCATGTGCCCCAGCTCCCACAGTGGCTCTGGCACAGTCGTGCCTGGCCTGGGAGCAGAAACCTCTGGCAAAAACCTCTACCCAGCAGCACCAGCCCCATGAAACAGGTGAGAAGAGGGGAAAAAAATTAGAACTCCTGGGGTGCCTCTGCACAGGCAAAATTGCCCACTGAATGGTTTAGAGGCTTTAGCTGTTTAAATCACCCCTTGCACATGGGCTGCATTGCTTTTAGTGAATCCATCTCCTGCTGCCCCAGTCCACAAAGAGTTAAACCTTGATTTAGGCTTTTTCTGAGAAAATGATGAAAGAATTCCCACCCTGGATTTCAGACAAGTGACTCCGGGAGCTGTGCCACTGCGTCTCCCCTTCCTGCACCAGCCGTGGCCAAGATGGGGTTAAAGCCAAAAGGGCAAGGAGCAAAGGTATGGCCCCAGTGCAGCTAAAGGCCCTGCCCCACACAAGCATTTTTAAAGATAAATTTACTGCCCAAGAGAAGCAGATGAGCAGCAAAGCCTGCCTGCAGAACAATAACAAAAAAAATATCCCCTTTTGCAGGACTTGGAAAATGATTGGAGGAAAGGCTCCAATGAGCAGCACAGATAAGAAATGTAGGTGAAATGGTGCTTTCCACATCTGCACAGCATGCCTAACCTTTGTATTCACTGTGGCTACTGAATTTTCCTGACTGACACGATTCCATTAGCATTTATAGCATGATAATAGGAAATAATTATTTACCCAATCTCATTATTCTTAAAAAAAAAAAAAAGTAATTTTCTTTTTCACAGCATTTTCTGTGCTTCATGTAGGACTGTCCTCCTGCCAGGCCAGAATACACACCCACTGGGGCCAGGGTGCACCAGTCTGCAGCTCTCATCTGCATACAGTGGCACTGCAAAGTTTCTTCCCCAGAGTTCACACCCTGACTGCAAGTCCTCTTTATCCCATGTATTTGCTATCACAGCAGTATTTGTTTTTTACTTCTCTTTTTTATGGAAAAAAAGAAGATAATTTTGTTTCCATTTTCTCCATTTCCTTTGCTAACATTCAAATGGTATCACTTTGCTGCAGTTAGATGGATCTCTTCAATTTGCTGCTCGATTCCCTGATCTAGGTGAATTTTTCTTGGTTGGGATCATGTGGGTGAACTGGGAACAGCTTCATCTCATAGGGCTGGGATCTGGAGATGTTTCCTAGGGGCAGAAAGTGCACCTTGCAGGTCAGTGTCTCTCCAGCCTCCCTGAACACACCTTGTCAAAGGCAAGCCACAGGTGGGCTTGCTGAGGTGGCATCTGTTAATCAGCAGGGCATTTGGAGAAAAGAAGTCTATCACAATATTTGAAAAGCTCGATAAAGGAACAGATGGTTTGATAGGAGATGATCTGATTAATGAAATGAGGGTTAACACTTCAACTGAGAAACAGTTTTAACTGCTTCTTAACAGTTTTAATTGTTTTTAATACAAACCTTGGGGTGTGGAGCAGCTCCAGTGGCTGCTGCTGAGTGATTCCCGAGGCCCATTTTCCCTGCTGCTCCTCTCTCTGGGTGGGCAACCCTTCTTGCCAGGCCTCACTTCACCTTTGGAGCAGAAAGGAGCAGGACAGGAGAAAGAGGTGGCAAATATAGTTTCAGAAGACATGTATCTCCCAGAAATGAAAGCAATCTCAAAGCAATTCCCTTTTCCATTTTCCTCATCTTTGTGTACCTTTTCCTCCCAAAAAACCCACAGCCAATCTTCAATGGTAATTTCACCCTGGGAAGGATGGCACCTAGAGGGGCATGAGGTTGCTTTGCTTTGCAGGATGAGGGCCATGGGAGAGGGGCTGCTCCTCCCATGGTGTCCCATGAAGAAATCATTGTAGGAAATATCTCCAAGGACCCACGTAACATCACCCCTTGCTGGTTGATGCCTCCCTGCATCTCTCTTGCTTCTTGCACTGGGTGGGCTCCAACACATGCTTGCTGTCCCCAGGTTGTGCCCTTTTTCAAGCTGAGATTTTTAAAATTTGTGATAGGCTTTTGGTGGGCCTGTCAGCATCATGCGTTTTCCAGCATTCAGAGGGACACCATCTGCTCCAAAAGGAGCTGTGAACAAAATGTCTCAGACACTCAGAGTTTACCAAAAATGAAATTGCCTTAAAATCCCATATGGTGCATTGTTTCCCTTCCAGCATTGGCTGACAGCAGAGGTGAAGTGACTAAGGCAGTTTCTGATTAGTTGCTGCATTTTCCTTTCTGGCCAAAATCGCTGGGGCCAAGCACTGTCACTTCTCACCTGTTTGACAGAAGGTTTTCTTCAGCCTCAGCTGCTGAAAGCCAGAGGGTACTGGGATTCAAAGGCCTCCCCTCTATCACTTTTAAAGTGAGATTCCTTGACTCCTGCTGTCATAAGAAGCCTTGCAGAGAGGCATGTGGTTAATGCTGATACCTCAAGCATATTTTTCTCCAGGCACCCGATTTTGGGGCCTCTCTTGGTGGCATGGAAGCAATAGCAGCTCCTTGCCCGAGGAAAGCCATGCCTGGAAATCACTTGTGACTCCTAAGCCTGGCAGTGCCATGGGGCAGTGTCAGGTGCATGCAGAGGGGAAACCTGGCCAAGATCTCTGGATTTTGTGGGGTTGCAAAAAAACCAAATGCTGCAAGGAAACAGGATATTAGTCCAGGATAACATAAGATTTGAAATACCAAAGCAGGAGGAATGTTATTTCAGGTCTAAAAATAGCCCCCTTGGCCTTTAAAACACTGAGAAGCAGACACAGTACATGCCTTTCTGTGGGAGCATCTGTGCTCTCCCTTGATGATGCAGCCGCTTTGGGAGGGGCTCAGGGGACCTGCTGGTGCAGTGCTTCCTCCAAGGATCAGCACTCTGTGGGGTTTTCAATCCCTGGGGATCAGAGACACAGAGAAATCTCTTCAGAGTGTTCCATGAGGGCCAAAGCTGCAGGGTGAAGGAGTGTTGCTTGCTAGAAGGGCAGCCTACGAAATACTGATGAACTGCTGATGTACAACTCAGCTCAGTTCTGGGGGCTGACATGGATTTAGGCATCTGTCTGTTTTGCGTTGGTTCATAAGTGATGGCACCAGGACAAAAAATTTGACTAAGTGCTACCTAATTTGGATTTTAGGAAAACAAACAAGACAGTCACTAAATAACATCAGTCATCCTGACAGAGAGAGATGGGAGGAAGAGGAAAAAGAAGTGGTAGCATTCACGTTGACTCAATCCCACGAAGACCAGACAGTGAAGCAACCCCTCCAGCCCAGGAAACTCCCAAATGGTTATCACCGAGCTGTTTTGCTGGGAATGTTTCTCCTCAAATTTCCAACCACAGAGATACTTTATAGAGATCACAAAGCCGGTGGGCTTTGTAGGAAAGGGAAAAGGGGTGAAAGAGGCTCTTCCTGGAGTCTCTTGCTACCGAGTGACTGCTTCCTTGAGGCTTTTCAAAACAGCCATCCAGATGGGCAGCACCTGCCGGGAGGGCTGCAAAGATGCGGGGTTTGTGCGGCGAGCCCCCCCGGTGCCTCCGGGGCTTGGAGCAGAAGGCGCACCAGGAGCCGCAGGCTGGGCAGCCGCTCCTGGCTCTGGGAAGGGCGGGCAGGGAAGAAAGCAGAGCAGGGACCCTTCCGCACGGCGGGGACAGCCCGCAGGCAGCGGGATCGCTGCGGCCGCACAGGGGCCGTGCCGCCGGCCGTGCCCGAGGGATGCCCTGCAGCGCATCCCGGGGGGGCTGTGGCCGCGTCCCAGCATCCCAAAGCCGGCGGTCACNCCGGAGCCGTCCGCAGGTGCGCAGGTAGGAGCCGCTCCCGGGAGCGCCAGACGCCCCTTCCCGCCCGCTCCCGTCTCGCTGTCGCGCCGCCCTGTCGCGAATCGTCGCCCCCGCCGCGGTCCGGGTGGCCGCAGGGCCGGGAGCCCCCGGGCTGCGAGCGGGGCAGCGCTGGGGGCGGGGGGCGCCGCAGGGGCCGCAGCCTGCGGCAGGGGCCGGGACCGCCTGTCCTGGAGCGCCCTGGGGCACGGCAGGGGGACGCGGGCTGGGTGGGAGGATTACAGCCGCTCCACCCGGGGCCCGAAGGACCCAGCTGTGGAAGAGCTCTCCCGGGTCATGATTTCGGCATCCCTCCCACCCGTGAGTCCGTCCCTTCGGCGCTGGGGGATGCGGTGGTGACAGAACTCGGCAGGGACCTCGGCCAGGTTGCTGCACAGGGGTCTGTGAAGAAGCTCACCTGGGTTGAGGTTGTGGGGTGGGACAGGTCCTGCCTTCCCCAGCTGCTGTCAGGACATGCAGGCTGTGTCCAGTTAAATTCCCTGGAGGGAATTGAAGGTGTCGAGAAAGGCCGTTCAGCTGTGCTGTGGTGCCTCAGGGAAGGAAGGGCGAGATCCTCTCTCTAAATGACAAAAAGATGCTGGGTGCTGATGTCCCAGGGTTGCTTGGGATCTCAGTCTTAGCTTTTAGCTAGAGCATCATGCTTGTGCCAAGCCTTTGATTCAGAGCCCTTCAGCTATCAAGGTTGCAGAAATTATGAGTTAACCTTTCTGCCTTTTTTAAGAATTTATTTATTTTTCCTTGTCATGCAAAGCTGCTCGTGAAAGTGACCCTAAGGGTTGTCTGATCAACATTCACACGGTGCTCATGCCGTGGCAATGTACACATGCATGGTTAATTAGGAATAGCAATTCAATATGGAGGAGGGCAGTGTGTGAAAGGTATGTCCTGACACTGCCTGCCTGCTGTGTCTGGCTCAAACAGATGACAGTGCCTAAAAGAAGGGGACTTGATTCTTGCCCACTTTGTGCCTTTGGGTAATGGGATGAAGACAGGGGACTCCTATTTGCTTGACAAATATCTTGCTTCTGATTTCACTGCTGAACTATTAGAAGTCAAATTGTTTTCTTGTGGTTATCCATGCCCAGCTGTCAGCATTTTCTGAACCTGGGTGCTGAAAGTGCAAGTTGTTTAATTTCCCCTTTTGAGATTCTTTGTGCTGCAGTGTTTGCTTTTCAGAAGCAGAGCAGGGATGTGTGCTTGTAAGAACACCAATGTTTTCCATTTCTATTTTTTCTTGGAAGAAATGTCATGTCCGTGGTTTTCTCTTTCCCCCAGCCATTTCTGGGCAGCCTGAGATTGCAAGACTGTGGTTTGGCCCAACAGAGAGACTTTAAGGTCCCAACCCTGCAGCCCAAGCTGAAGCAATGAGCTGTGATTGCAGGTTAAGTGGGGGCAAAGAAGCAAAGAAATGTCTGTGAGAAACGAGAAAGATGATCCTAGGCAATATATTGGGAAGGATACACTGGGATAGGGGGTGGTGGCAGGTGAGGAGGCTGCTGTAGTAGAAGACTTGGACCAGGACACTCTGAGTGCCAGTGACTTCAGTGTGACGTCTCAGCGAGCAAATCACTGGCCTTGTTGTCTAAAATGGGAATAATTGTGGGGTTTTGCTGTCTCAAGAAGACTTGCAAAACACTCTCCTCACCTTAGATCCCTGCAGGTTGCAAAAAGAGGTCACCTGAGGTTCAAGGATGAGGGCAGGATGAGAGTGAAAAGGAAGAAAACCACATTGGAAACAGGTGGAGGGAGAAGGGCAGAGTGAATGGGAGGAGAGGAAAAGACTCATGCAGCTTCAAAAACCATGAAAGGAACTGTTACAATGGCTATAGGTTACCTCACATGGGGTTTATTGCACATTTTTAATGCTGAGGTTGCTGCTGCATGGTCCTGCCTGCTGGGGAGAGGTCTGGGCTGCCTCTCCCATGGGTAGCAAAGGGAAGGGAGTAAAAGCCTGGAGGATGTGGGCTGATCTGCTGCAATGGTGGGGAGAGTGTCCAGCATCCTCCCTGCAATTTCCTGAGCTGGGGCAGGTCCAGGTACTTAGGGAGAGAACTTCTGCTCTTGCTGTATTATTTCCTGCTTCCTGTGAGGAACCACTGGTATTAATAGTGGTGGCTGCCTAAACCAGAAGAGCCCATGGACCTTCAGTTTTGGCACTGCAGGAGTGCATGAGTGGGTTTTGCCTGGCCAAGACACTGAGGATGGCCACAGCTTTGTCAGAGAGAGCCTCCCCAGTGTGGTCTTGGCCCAGCTGAAGGCTCTTAGAGGTGGTTTAATGTGGTCTCCTACAGGAAAGTCTGTCTCTGAAAATATTTCAATAGACTTAAAAAGTAATAATCCCTCTGGATGCAGTGTAGAGGCTGCTCACACAGGCTTGGCCCCTGTTTAACAGCTGGAAGCTGTTCCCTGCTCCCCTCTGTCCCTTGTGTTTGCTTGAAGGGAAATGCTGTATGGCACCTTCCTACTGTAGCTCACCCAAACACCCTACAAACAGCAATTTATGGTTGTTATGGTGCCAGCTTGAGACACTGGTAAACAAAGGAAATTAATTCCTACAAATAAGGAATGCTGGCAATGAAGTGGTGAACACCACAGAAATGTCTGTCTGTGATTGCTTATCTCGTACTTTGCCTCTCAGGGCAAATGATTTCCACAGGTCTCAATAGAGCCAAAAGACAATCCCTGTGCCAGAGAGGGCCACTTTAGTGGGATGACAAAAGCCAAGCCATGGGTACTGCACATCCATTCACCCTCTGGCCCATCACCTCGTTGCTGCTCCTCTGGGGTTTTGGTGGTTAATACATGATGAAGAGGACCTCTTTCTGTGGAGGAGGAGTAAGTCCTCAGGCTGAAGAGGTTGGTGAGGGAAAACTGTCCTGAGAAACAGTGTGCTCTGCCACAGTCCCTGACAGCTCACAGGCCTTGGGTGTTTTCCCCATGACGAGTTGCATTTACTGAAGGAAATGCTGCTCTGGGGACAGTGTACATCTCTCCAAAAGTGTAGAGCTGCAAAGTGCAGTGAAGAAAGGAGCTTATGCTTCCAAGAGGTGAATAGAAGAGGGGTGAAAAGGATAAGAGAGGTGAAAGGATAAACAGGTGGGAGAAGCCCTGCTTACAACCCATGAGAAGCTCTGTAGCTTGAGTGTGTGTTTTCTGTTTGGTGGGGAAAAAACAGTGGCAGGGTAGAAAAGGCAGGGGAACCTGGAATTTTTCTGGCCTTGCAGGGCGTGTACTCTCTCATCCATAAACTACAGGAGAAGGAGACAATATGATCAGGAATAACGTTCTGCCAAGTCTGTTCCCCTGGGCTCAGTCTGTTTTTCCGTACCTTCAAAGCTATTTGTAAGTCAACACTTGAAGTTTCACCTCCCTGTTAAGTGTTCTTTGCCACTCCCAACACTTACATTGTTTTCCTGATAATGGGACAAACCTTTTGGGCAGACTTCCTTCCCCCTTCCAATGTAATGTGTCTTGGCTTTGCTTGCACGTTGGAAATGATGGAAGACATTTGTGATTTTTGTAACTGAGGGGCAAATAAAACACCTCTATCAGTTTATTAGTACCCTGTCAAGACCTCTGTACGTTATGGGAGGAGAAACACTCAATCTGCTTGTTGCTGCTTCATTAGATTGTGGTCATTAGATTGGAGTGGTTGAGGTGGAGGACAATCACTGGACAGCCTGTCTGCTCAGTGACTCTCACTTCCTGAGCTTTGCCATAGCATCAGCCTGCATTTCTGTATTGCTTGCAGAGCAAGGAGGTGGTTTCAGAGATGCTTTCCTCACAGCACAGCTGAAGCAGGGAGAGCCTTGCTGTCTTTTTTTTTTTTTTGGGGGGGGGGGGGCGGGGGAGATAGCCCTCTTCATTTTCCAGCAACTCTTTACTTTGGGGGTTGGCTGGGACTTGGAGGTAAGTGCTCTTCTCACGAACATCCCAAACCAAAGGATTCTCAAGGGGAAGATATGCCCTTGTGGTTGTGGTGTGAGACTGTGGGTTTGGGCTGTGTTGAGACTCTGCTAGAGATTTCCCTTGTGTCTCAGAGGTCTGGTGAAAGTGGCCTCAGTCTTGAGCATCTCTGTGTTAAGGAAACTTTCCTGTCTGACCACCCAGAAGCCACTCTGTCAGTCACACTCCCACCACCCCAGGCTGTCACTGCTGGGACTGAAGCCCTTTCACAGTGGGTGGTTTCATTAAGCTGGTGTGTGCCTTGCTTGACTTCCTACACACCCCACATTTACACAGTCAGACAGGTTTTCCTCACTGGCTGGACCCCAGGATTCCCATAGCAGAGTCCCAGAAGCCTGGACCCTTTGAGTAATTTAATCATGATGCAGTAACACCATAACAGCTTGAACTGATGCCTTCAGGGGCACTCCCTGCACTAAGGAATCCCTGGCCTTCTATATCCTCACAGTTTGTGTGCCTGTTCCAATTGTGATATTTAGTCTGGGGCCTTCTCGCTGTTTATTTGGGTTCTACAGAGGTCCCTGGGTGACCAGCCACCCTTGGCCAGTGCCACAGGTCTCCATGCCCTTTGCTAGGCAAAGGGTAGATGCCAGGCCATGGCCCCTTGCATGTGGCTCTGGCCACCACCACAACCTGCAGCTCCCACTGTGGCTGCCCACCAAGCTACTGCTTGTATTCCTCAACATCTGCACTTGGAGAGAGTGAGGCATCTGCCCTGGGAGACCAGCACACACTGGGAGGACTCACTGGGAGGACTCACTGGGAGCTGGTTGCCACCTGGCTTGTGCAGCCCCTGAGGTCAGGAGGAGCTGGGGTGGCTGTATCTTGCACTGAGTGCTCCCTAGAAGAATGGGATCCCCGGGGGAAAGAAACATGCAGCACCTGCGAAATGCAGTTCTCCTCAACTCTGGCTGCTCCTGCTGGTTTCACTGCCTGCTGGCCCAGCTCCTTCTGTCTGAACTGGATGTTACCTTCTGCCTTACTCTGCTCCTCTCTCTGCCTCCTTTACCTATTTGCAGGCTGAGGGCCACGACTGCCCAAGCCCTGCTTGTGATATGAGTGGGGACCTCATGGAAGTCAGCGTGATCTGGCATAGGTCCATGGGTCAAAGCCTGCAGAACACCCCTTTAGTCCTGTGTTGCATGAACATACTATAAGTTTCTCTGCATGCAGGCCTGCAGAAAATTCTTCCCATGGGAAAGCATTCTTTTACTGTCTTTTTACTCTGTAGAAGTTTCTATAAACAAATCTCTGATCTGTGTTCAAGGACATTTAGATTTCTCTGCCTGTCTTCTGATAGGGGAGATAAGGGTTTTCTTTCTTTCTACCTATGAGGTGAAAAGTTGTTATCTCTGATTGTGTAAGCTATTCTGGCGGAGCTGGAGGCAAGAGCTTCAGATGCTCTGGACTGGGCAGATAATAGCCCAAATCCTTTGTATTATGGAGTCATGTTAATAAATCATATTTAGCCTTCTGATATTATTATCAAGAGTCCTTTGTCACCGTACAGATCATGGCAATAGTCCTGTGGTGGCAAATCAGAATAATTTTTCTTTTCTAACACTCAGGAGCGTGGTCTGGAAGTGGGGTGTGCTGGTTCGTCAGCACCAAATGCGAGACAGGCAGACACAGCCCACGAGAGTTGAAAGTCGGCGTCTCTGGCTGTAAAACAGCAGCTCAGCACTGCTTGCTAAATGGCCTGTAAGTACCTACACCCATGTGTGACTGGGGGTGAAGGTTGTGGGGCAGCAAGAAGCAGAAAACCAAGGGTACTTTTTGAAGTACAGTGGGGTGCACTGGCCTCAGGACCCAGCAGTGCTGCAGGAATATCTCTGGCTCAGACACTGTGGATATCAATGTGCCCTTTACTGCCCCTGGTTTTTGGTGATTAGAATGTTTCATTCCTTTGTTGCACTTGGCCCATCTCTGATAGGTTTATGTTGGCCAGAGGATTTCATTAGCACACTGAATGCAGTCACAATGTGTGAAATAAGACAAGAAACATGTACTGGTGTTGCCGTGGGTGAAAACATTGCCTCTCTGCATTGTTGCAGGATTACTGAAGCATCTCTCCTGCTTCCCCCACACACAACCCAGAGATGTCTTTACCTTTTCCCATTCCTCTTGTATAAATGAAATGAAAATGGCATTTCTGCACATCCCTGAGATGGTAGGTGGGTACCTGGAGCAAGCAGAACATCCTAGCCTGCTGACAGAGGGGATCACTTCTTTTCTTGTTACCCCACCATTTTGTTACGTATTTACAAGCTTTTGTCACATCTTATCTCTCTCATTTTGCACTCACACTGGAAACCTTGAGATAAACCTGAAAACGCCCTGCTTTGTTATGTTGGCATTTGTGACTTGTGGGTGGCAGGTTATATAATTTGCTGATTTGTATCCACTCAGTTACAGTGATTAGCTATCAAGTGACTGGGGTTATTTTTGCTTTTAAAAGCAACAGAGAGCTATAGTGGGCTCCCCCAAAAGACAAGTTTGCTCCCCTTTGATTGTTGCTGACTGGAAGCAATTCTTTATGACTTGCTCTGTGTCCTCCTTCTCGCAGTGCTCCTGGCTTTGTACCTATTCTCTGCAATAACCCAATGGCCTAGTGCTGGGAAATGCAGGAATGTTACTCTGGCTTATTATGCATTTCAAATGCATCTGCATGCTTTAGTCTTAAAAAAGATGTATGACTCTGTTAATGTGGTAATTTTGTCCTTCCCTACATTCATGTTCTCTGGTGAAAGCCACTTCAGGAGGAGCCTGTAACTTTGCTTGGCAGATGAAATTAAGATGTCCATATTAAATGAACCTTGAGCAAGCAGCAGTATATGTTTGGTGAGCTGCCTGCTGTAATTGAAGTGTGTACATTAGAGGAACGGAAGCTTAATTGGTTGAGGGTGTATAACAGGGCAATGGTAAAAAAAGCAGAGCAAGCAGCTGACAGTCTAAGCAGATTTAGACATAAAAATGGAACTGGAGATGAGTGAGCTTGCACTGAGAGAAATTCTCAAAACACACACCAGGGCAGTGCTAATGTGAAACTCTTTTCAGTTCTGCACCCTGACTCATATTAGCTGGCAGCAGGAGCACACCTCAACAGGGGTTTTGCAGTGCTGGTGTGAGAGTGTGTGTCAAGAGGGACTGCAAAAACCACATGTGAGCTTTTGAGAAGGTGGGCTGGGTCAGCTGTGATACTGTTTTTGTTGGTTTTGTGAATCCATTGCACCATGAGGGCTTTCTGTCACTGAAGGCCTTCCTGTGCAAGCCTTAGCGATGGAAGACAAATGGGTATGGGAAGTTACAACTGCCTCCTGGATGCAGCATGTTTATTTGGGAGAACATGGGCTGGCAGAGATTGCTGTTGTTGCCAGCTGGAGTTGACTGCTCAGATTTGGCATCACTGGACATGGCAGCAGTGCAAAACAGAGCTGTGGAGAGAAAGTTTGGCTTTATGTCATCCCTGTGGAGCAATTAACTGTCCAAGAATTTGCTTCTACATTTCCCATAAAGAGTTTTGTTAATTTTTTCTATCACTCTTGGCATTTTACTTTGGCTGAACTGGTGTGGTGCTGCAGGAGAGGCTGATGTTTGGGTTCCTTTTCTCTTGTTCTTGTCTGCTTTTAGAAGTGCTGGTCTTAGTGTGCACAGAGGTGTCCCAGCTTGAAGATATAAACCCTGGGGACATCCCTGAAGAGGACAAGGCTAACCCAAAGGCAGCTGCTGAGAATGATGTCTGCTGGACACTAGTGCAAAGCTAGACAGGTTTGGCACATGTTCAGGGTTTCTCCTTTGGAAGAAGTTGGGATTAGGTGTAATTCTGTCCCTGGCACCTGAATAACACAGCAGGGAATAAGTGAGGAATGTGCAGGCGCTGAGCCGTGTTTTTAAACCATCCTCTGCCCACGTGGGGATGCTGAAACATATCCAAGCATGTGTGAGCTGTGCCAATGGCCACCATTCAAAGGTGTTGCTGTTTGGGGACGTGGGGGAAAGGGACCCTTCTTTCCTGTTTTTGGTATTTCATCTGTCAGACGCAGGTGGCTTCCTTCTTTCTAACTGGCTGAAATTAGGGTCTCTGAACTATGGAGCCAGCTTCCCATCAGGACACTGTGCTCTGCACTGATTGTTCATTTAATATGCAATGATTTCAGATGTCATTTTCTGTTAGTGCCTGATGGAAGGGGACTCAGTGTGGCACAGTGAATATTGAACAGAGGGCTGTTTTCCAAGGAGGTGAGTCTGTAGCCATGTTGCTCTGACTCTGGGGAGGTTGGGCACTAGTCTTGGCCTTGCTCCATTTTAGAGCTCAGCACAAAACAGTGGTTATCTAGACAGTATTCTCACATTTCCCCACTTCATTCTGGTGTGGAGTCCATGTCCCTGTGTGTTGCCTCACTGCTCTGCCTGGGGGAAAAGCCCTTGCCACCTCCCTCTCTGCACAACAGGCAATGCTGAAATAGCTTGTGAGGACTGCTTTTTCCATGCTGGGAGGTGGAGGAGCTGCAGCAATCCATTAATGAGGACAGGTGTTATGGCTACTCTTTGCCTTTATTGTGTGAATGAAACTTCTGTACCTTTCCAAGGGTGAAGGGTAAATAATAAGATGTGCCATCCCCTGACATGAAAGAATTGTGTTACCTTGGCTCAGTCCAGCCACCACCAGAGACAAGAGGAGAGTCGAGCACAGCAGTAATTACCCTGCAGAGCAGACAAGGGCTGGAACAGGAGGTGATGTTACCTGCCTGTTCTCTTCAGGCAAGGCAGGGGGGGAATTTGGCCACAGTTGTGTCTCCCTTGCGCAGGGGCGCTGGCATTTGGGCACTGTGCTGCCAGAGGCTGTCAGGGACACGGTCCTGTGGCAGGTGGGGCAGCTGCCACCTGGAAGTGGTCCTTGAGATTGCTGTCACGGGTCTCCCAGTACCACAGCACTGTCCAACACCAGCTAAGGAATGCTGCTGCAGTGCTGCTGAGCAGCAGGAGGAAAAGGCAAGGGCAGCACTTCATGGAGTAGCTGCAAACATGACAGTGGGAGCTGTGCAGGTTACAGAGATGTGAAATGCTGTGTCTCCTGTGCTCGAGGAGAGGAGTAGAAGTGAGATAGGAAATCTAATCCCCCTCGTTGATAATTTCTTCTGATCTGTTCACTGTGCTAAAAATCTGTATGCACACTGGAGCTGCCTGCCTTTTAAATCAGCATACTTAATACTTGCAGCATTTTATGCTCCTTGTCTGCAGTTCTCTCTGCTCCTAGTTCAGAGAAGAGACCTTATCTGACTGCTTTTCTGTCTTTTAAGGTTTGGAATTCAGCCTTACTCCAAGCTGTACAAACAGCACCAGCTCGTGGCTTCATGGCTTTGTGCAAGTGTGGTGTGACTCTGGGCACTGCTGGGGTGTTTTGTACCCCTGCTAGGGCATTTGCAGGGAAAACAAGATAGCTGACCTGTAGAGGTGAAAGTGCCATGCCTTCTGCAGGGTGTGAGGAGCCTCACTCAAGATCTTCAGCCTCTGTCCCAGAGAGGCAGGACAGGAATTGGTGTCTGGGGCCCCGAGCAGTCCAGCCAGCATGTCCTTTGCAGCTTGGGGTGCCCTAGGGGGGCTGCTGTGACATGGTGATGGTGCTGACTCTCTTACGGGTCTCCACAGCAGGGAGCAGACCATGGCTGTGTGCTGCAGATGTGGGAAGGCCAGAGGAGTTGAGAGGAGGAGGATGACAGTGTGGGTACTTTCCTCTCTGGGGCAAAGGGAAGGGTCATGGCTTTAAGGACCTGGGCGAGGTAATTTGGCTGCAAATGCAAGCAGGCTCAAGTGAGAGGCTGTCATCTCTTTAGTTGTCCTAGCACCCCAAGGTGTGCCTCACTATGCCATGTGGGTGCTGGTGGCCCCAGGGAATGCCTGCCCTGCAGCAGGGAGGTGGGCAGAGCACAGGGGCACAACAGGGTGGAGCTGGAGCTGTGAGCCTGCTGTTATTCCCCTCTCTTTGTGTCTCTTGGCTGTGCTGGTGCCTGGAGGAACATTTATGGAGGAGGACAGAGCATGAGAAAATGCTTGATCCATTATCAAAGGGCTCACATGGAGATGTAGGACTCTCTGTGTCCGCAGCACAGCAGCGTTTCTGAATTGCACATATTACAGGAACAGCCCCGGCATTCCAGATGCTCGTCCAGCATGATCTTGCCTGGAGGACAAATGCTTCCTCGGGAGGCGCTGTCCGCAGCATCCTTACGCCACACGCAGGATTTCACAGTGCCTGCACGTCAAGAGCTGATGCTGCTGCCAGCGCCTCATCCCGACGTGCTAGGAGCCGGCACTGGAGCTCGGCTCCGCTCTAGGTGTGGCCAGGCACTATTTTTAGCTGCTTGCTGTGGGCAGGATGGGAGCTGGTCGTGTGCTTCGTGGAGATGATGACAGCACGGGCATCCCTCTCTCTCCGTGCTGCAGGCTTTGCTGAGGCAGCATGTGTGGAATTGGTAATGATCCTGGGTAGGAGGCTGCCTTGCCTTGTGCGTGTGGGAAGTAGTAGAGAATCAGAGCTGCAGGTCTTGGGGTCACCTTGCACAAAATCCTTAAGAGAAATACTTTGAAAACCACTCAGAGTCTGTAGGTGTGGTTGAAAAGTCTCCTGCTCCACGGCTCCTGTGCCTTGGCTGTTACAAACCATTGGGGGATGCTGCCTGCCTGCAGCAGCTGAACCCCTTGTGCCAGTAGCGACAGCAGGAAAGCTTTGCAGTGGCCATGAGGAGCTGGTACCTTGGCACCTGCTGTGGGGATGCCCTTTTTCCTCTCAGAAGATGGGGACAAAGGAGGGTGGGTGTCTCAGCCCTCTGTTTTTACTTTGTTCTTTGTTTCTAGCAGGTATGGATGGGAAGAAATGCAGCGTGTGGATGTTTTTACCTCTTGTCTTTACCCTGTTTACATCAGCTGGATTATGGATAGTGTAAGTTATCTCCTGCTGGTTGTTTGGGAGGCTGCTTTTCAGTAAGGAGAGTCTTTTGGGGATGCTCTGCCCCTGAGCTACTGTGGGGCTGGGAAGGTACATGATGTCTGTGCCAGTTAGTGGCTTGAAGTGTCACATTTTTATCCCTGAGTTTCTGTGCTCCCCCAGCCAAGCTGCTGGCCTTGCTTTCTTCCTGGTCTGTGTTACTGGGAGCTTCCTGTAAAGAGACAGCCAAAAAAGTAAAAATTTCCTTTAATTACATTTTCTTTGAATGACTCAGCAGAGCTCTTGGAGAAACACTTAGGCCCTGCTTTGGGGTAGAAATTCAAAATCTGCAGCATCGAGCACCACATTGAAAACCTGCCAGCAGCTTAATGCTGACACCTCACTTTCTCCCTAATGCTTCTTACCAAAATGCATGCAAGACATGCACTTCCTTGAGCTGGGCTCTCTCCAAGCATGCAGGCAGATGACTGCAGCATGAATTTGGGAGTGATAAATGTGTGATCAGCAGCTGTGCACAGGCTGAGAAGCAGTTATGTCATAGGATGTGGCTTTGGTCATGGCCTATGGATGCTGTTTTTCAGCAGCAAGAGCAGCTTAGGCCTTTTGTCTGACCTCTATTGCTTGTTGTTTTTCTTGTCCCATCCCCTCTCTATTAAAACAGCTTTTGTGGATGCAGTACCATAGTGAACCTGATGAATTAAAATGACTCAAACTAAAAATGAAAACATTCCCCTGGCTGGTTATTTTTAAAGCAGCTCAGTTCAGTGGCCCTGTTTGTCTACTCGACCGTGCAAACCAGATGCAATACAAAGGAAGGCACATGGACTGAGAAATAAGCAAAAAAAGTGCCTGCTTGGGCAGAGAGAAACACAGGCTCCTCCAGCAGATCCTGCCAGTGGGCTTTGAAACAATTAATGTGTTGTTTGAGTGATATTTAGAATGGAGTCTAGGATGAGGTTTTACACTATTTCCTTTTTTTTTTCCCTTTTTCTTGACAGGTACTTTATAGCAGTGGAAGATAACAAAATTCTCCCACTAAGTGTACCAGAGAGGTAAGAGCTGTTTGTGGGCTTTATATTCAATCACTTGTTTCTTTGAAATAATGAAACAATTACAGCAAAATGGGAAAGAAAACTTTGAATATTTATTCTTGTGCCTGTGTCTCTTAGGAAACCTGGTCCCAAAAGACCGCCTTATATAAGGTAAATGAATTATTTTCTTCCAAGTACCGCTCTGGTTAATGGTTGCTATTTATGTGTCTTAGCCATCCAAGAGTTATAATGATACACTTTATATTTTCAAGTATTGCAGGTGATGCACCTCCTGCAAGCTGTGTGTTTAGTCAAGTCATGAACATGGCAGCATTTCTAGGTAGGAACCACAACTGGAGTTTCTTTCTTTCTGTTTGTTTTAAGAGTCACTGAAACATAAGTAATATCCTGTACATATTCTTCTTGAATGTGATGGTGTGAAACCTTTTGACCTGTACATTTCATTGCTGCTTCTTCCCATTACAAAGAAAGAAATGTAACAGGGGAAATAAAACCTCCAGACTGCAAATGTGTTGCGAGAGTGTGATGGTAGGTGACTGTCTCAGCCTTGGTGATCATGAAATCGTTGAGTTTAGAACTTTTGCTGTAATGAGAAGAAAGGAATTTAAGGAATCAAAGCAGAATTGATCTCCTAAATTTCAAGAAAGCAAACTTTAGGCTCTTCAGGGAGGTACTTAGCAGAATACCTCAGGAATCTGCTTTTGAGGCCTTAGGTGTCCCTGAGTGCTGGTCAGCTTTAAGAACCACCTTTTAGAAGCACAGTAGCAGGCAATCCAGCTGTGTGGGATTGTGCTCAAAGAGTGGGGCAGAAGACCAGCTTGGCTTGAGAGGAGAAAGCCTTTATATGGTCTCTGGAAAAAAGGTTAGGCTTTGCAGGAGGATTGCAGAGCTGTGGTTTGTATATGCAGGGAGAAGACAGGAAAGGCCAAAGCTCAATTTGATTTAAAACTGGCCAGAGTTGTTTCAGACAACAAGAAGAGTGTTTTAAAGTATGTCAATGGCAAAAGGAGGCCTAAAGGAAGTGTTGGGCAGATACTTTTAAAGGCTGTAACCTGACTAATGGGGATGAAGAAGAAGTGGAGGGATTCAATGTTTTTTCCACCTCAGTCTTTAATAAAATGCTGATAGACTTGGGCTGTCCAGTCCTCTCAGTTGAAGGACTACAAGTGTGGGAGCAGGGACTGTCCATTTGTGAGCACTGGAATTGTCAGGGACCAGATGTATCACCTGAATGCTCACAAGTCCCCTGGTCCTGGATGGGATTCACCCCAGACAATACTGAAGGAGGTAGTGGATGTTAGGGCAGGACCCCTCTCTATCATCTACCCAATGTCAGGGCCCTGCATGACTGTACAACATGGCTGGAAGCCAGCCAGTGTTATTCCAGTCTACAAGTAGGGCATGAAGAAATACCTAGAGACCTACAGACCTATTGGTCTAACCTCAGTTCCTGGAAAAATTATGGACAAGATGATATGGAGACGTTTAAAGAATAATGCAGTCACCAGGCACAGGCAGCATGGGCTCACAAAGGGAAAGTCCTGTTTAACAAACTCAATGTCATTCCATGATAGGGCCACATACCTGGTGGATGAAGGGAAGGTGTTGGATGTGGCTTTTCTGGATTTTAATAAGACTTTTAAAACTGTCCCTCAGGGCAACCTTCTGGAGAAGTTGTCCACCTGAGATCATCAGGTTCACAGTGCTCTGGGTGAAGAACTGTCTGAAGGGCAGGGCTCACAGGGCTGTAGAGAAGCCACGTCTGGCTGCCATCCAGCCACCAGGGCTGTCACTCAGGGCTCAGTTCTAGGGCCACTTCTGTTCAATATTTTTATCAGTGATCTGAAGGAATGATGTGAAGGCACCATTAGCAAGTTTGCTGGTGATCCCAAACTGAGAGATGCTGTTGACTCTCCTGAGAAACCAGGTGCCTTCCAGAGGGATGTAGATATCTGGAACATTGGGCAGTGATTAATGAGATGAAATGAAACAAGTCTAAATGCTGTATCCTGCACCTGGGATGGAGTAACCCTGGGCTGAAGTATAAATGGGAAGAGGATGTGGAAAGGGAGGTGTGGATCTCTTCCTCCTCAGATCCAGTGACAGGACATGTGGGAATGGTTCAAAACTGCTCTAGGAGGAGTTTACACTGAACATTAGGAAGCATTTCTTTGCCGAGAGAGTGGTCAAACACTGGAATAGGATTCCTAGTGAGATGGTTGATGCCCCAAGCCTGTCACTGTTTAATAAGCATCTGGACAATGCCCTTAATAACATGCTTTAAGTTTTGGTCAGCTCTGAATTGGTCAGGCAGTTGAATTTGATGATTGTTGTAGGCCCCTTCCAGCAGAAATAGTCTGTTCTGTTCTAATCTCTGCTTTGTGGATAAAGTCAATCTTTCCTCTGCTGTATTTGTGTACTTCTGAGAGCTGCTTTTAGCTTGTATCTCTGACCACCTTAGTTCTGTCAGAGCTAAAGGAGAGGAAAACTACAGAAACATGCTAGAAATGCGGGAATTACTGAAATTGAAAATACCATTGTATTACATGGAATGCTTTTAATCCCCTTTTGTCATTCCCATCAGGTTTTACAACAAGATGACATAATTTCAGGAGTCTGTATTGTAGAAATAGAAATTAAAAAGTTCCTGTACATGAACTTGAGTAGTCACAGGTGGCTGTCCCAAACAATTGCCTGGGGATGAAAAAGAGAAATCCTCCTTTTGAGGGGGGAACAAAGTTCTCATTTCTAAGGATTTTGAGGGGATTGTTTCACTAGAGTAATTGTGAGAGAGTAAATTCAACTATCTTTTGCAGTTTGGGTAAAAGTGGGTATTTTTCACTTACAGTGCCCATATTTTCCTAAAGCATGGTTTTGATATTATACCAGGGGTTTTGTGGAAAATGCACATCTAATTTGCTAAAGTGAACTATTTACAACAGTATGAGCTGCGTGCTATCAATTTGAGCATGAGCATAAGAAGGTGTTTGACAGCAAGCAAATTTCCCTGTTCAAATAAATTGATTTTTAGTGGTCTGGCTTGAATCATATCTGAAGGCCAAGTGATTGCCTGGTTTTCTGTGTTGTTCCATGCACCATTCACTAGGGAGGGCAAGAATACACAATTTGAGTATCTTCTGGGGTTATGCCATATCGTGTGATGTATGATATATCATATCTATCATGTATCATATACCATAGTGCTTGGGGGAATTGTTAGCTTGGAAGGAATGTTATTCCATTCTTCATGGAAAAATTGTGCAACATTTTGGCTTATGTTTGTGGCAACAGAACTTCTTCCAGAGGAGAAGAGGCAGTGAACATTATGGCAAACCCTGCAGAAATATGTATGTGCCATTCATATGCTTTTAAATACAAGTGGGGTTTGACATACCTCCTCCAAGAAGGCTCAGGACTCGTGAGTGGAGTGAGGCAATGCAAGTCCAGGTGCCACTAAATGAATGCATGGTGTGCATATGATAGACTATGTGCTGGGAGCTTCATAGGCAGGCAGGAACGTGTTCTTTCCCCCAGAAAATTTGCAGACAAAGCATAATAAGAAAAGGAAGCCTGGAGCTTGCTGTAGCTGGATCACAAGAGAAATGCTTCCCGTGCTTAGTCTTGTCCCTGATGAAGTGGGAGGGGGCCGTGCAGAAGCACAAAGCTTGCTGGCCTGCGGGTGGAAAGAGGAGGAGGGGGCTGTGAGCCCGCAGGCAGGTGTTTGCTGCAGCAGCAGGTTGCACCTACTGACGGCCCTTGCCTTGTGTTTCCTCCCCAGCGCTTGTTGTGGCTGTGCTGCGCTTCATTCAGCTGAAGCCAAAGGTGCTCACCCCTTGGCTGAACGTCAGCGGCTTGGTGGCACTCTGCTTGGCCTCTTTTGGGATGACCCTACTCGGCAACTTTCAGGTACAGCTCTGCAGGCTTGGACTGCTCTGTCTGTGATGTGTGTGCGTTCCCTGCTTTTCTAGCCGAGCTGCTTGGGCCTTTGAATGACCTGTGATGTGAGCCTGGGAAAAGCATGTGCGCCAGCCCTCCCTTTACCTGCTCTGCCACCTCTATCTGCCACTTGTGAGCAGAGATGAAGGGCCACAGTCACTTTTCACGTGTCTCCAGCGGGATTTGCACCTGCATGCTTAGACCTGACCTGCTGAGAGCCACAGCAGGAGCCTCCTGAACCTCTTGAGCCATGGAGTCGGCACAGATGGCCCTGGCTAAAAGGGTTGAGTGGGACGTTTGCAGACACATCTGTGCAAACAGATGCACAAATGCCCATATGAATTTAGCAGACAGCTCAGTGTCCTTCTTTTAAAACATATGTTGCCTTAAATCCACCTCCTCCTCGTTCTCTGACCTGGCAGGAGGGACACAGCAGAGGAGTGCCAGGACTTCTCCGGATGTGATGGGTGTCTGGGTGAGGGTCTGTGGTGCTGACAATTCTGTGTTGCAGGCCTGCTAACGTTCTTCTTCCCAAGGGAAAGCTTCTCACTTTCCCAGGAGAGATTCTATAAACAATCTCTGTAAACTATATTCTTTCTCAAAACAACAGGTGGTATTCTTCTACCCTGTTCTGATAAGACAGAAATATTGTTTCTCTCACTTGACCAGTAGTGTGAGAAAAGTTTCCTAAAGACCAATCAGGTCTTAGGTTCACGATGCTCTCTATAAGAGTGTGATTTTCTATTAATAAAATGCCTTTTATGCCTTCTGAATCATGGAGTCAGTATGTTGTCTTCGTCTGTCCTCTGTATCACTCATGTAACAAGGGTCCTCCCATTCTCCCTCTGTCCTGCAATGTTATAGCAACAAACATCTGCCACATCTGTAGGGATGGGTGTCCCCTGTGATCATGATTGTGTCTGTCAGGGCTGCAGTGAAAAATCAAGGTGTTAGAGTCAGTGGGACTTGGGGTTGACTCTGAGGCTCTGCCTCTCACTGGGGTGCAAGTAATGACCCCCAATAATGGCAAGAACTGAGAAAGGTCAGTGCAGGCTGGCTGTTTCCCTGGCTTTGCATGACAGGGACTCAATACTGAAATGTTACTTGCTTTGTGAAGGGTGAGGAGGATCTCTTTGGATTGTACAGTTATTGAAGGAATTTGGTGTCCTTTACAGTTGGCTTTTTTTTCTTTCTGAATGTGGTGTGAGATAATTTGACTTTTATGGACTTGGTCTTCCTAACTCCACAGCACAAGCCCAAAACCCCCAGGGTCTTGTTTTTTCACAAGAACTTGCCAGCTGGGAATTATGAAGCCTTTGTAACAGCTTTGTCTACCTCTGAGAAGAGTATTTCTAGTACAGGACAGGCACTAGGAAATGGTTTTGACCTTGCCGTCCTTTTTTCACTCTTCAGAGCAAATTATTGTAATTTAACAGTAGATGCTTTGAATCATGCCTGGCTATAAATCTTGGTTATTCTCTGATATCTGATTCTAACTATCCATTCCTTGTTAGTTACCTGTATCCTTTCTTAGATCTTTTGCCAAACATGAAAACATGCAGTAATGAGACCTTAATCTATGCCTCTCCCTGCCTGACTGCTGAGCTGAATGTGGCATTAAATCATACTTACGAAAAATTATACATTGGGTGTTTTAGAGGGACATTATAGCTGTGAGGCCCTTGCAGTGCTGACTATCTTGGGAAAGGCAGCTCAATCCCATTTTTGCCTAAATGATTATTTGGACCTACTCTTGAAAGAAATTCAGGGTAGGGAGGAGGGGAGGTATCAGTGGAGGCACAGCAACTAGATTGTCATCCTGTAGATTGTGTCTTATTTGATGGGTATTTGTTAAATCATCAATCAGGAATTAAGGCTGCAGGGAGAAGTTACAGACTGGTGGTTTCTTTTCTAGAAAAGCCTCAGAGGCAGAGGGAAAATGAAAAATGTTTGGCTTAAGCCCGTGCTGGACTTTTTGAATGGATTTGCAGTCTCAAGGGATCTTTTTGCAGATTCTTGCTAGTTGAACCTGGCTGTCTTTTTGCCTTGCAGTGTTACACAGTCAGAGCCCTGTGAGACAGGGCAGCCCAAGGAACAGGGAAGCACTGGCACTCCAGAGAGGCTGGATTCATGTTGCCTCAGACCCCAGTGGCTGAGGATGGGCAGAAGAGGAAATTTGGTGGGCGGAACTTGCCAAACCAGGAGCATGTATTTGTGTCTTGGCTTGTGCTAGCTCAAGGGAGTGTCAGGGCTCTGCTCCCTGCAGCTGGCACTGAAGGTGCACAATTTGCATCCATTGCAGGGAGCTGTACAAGACCCACAGTGGGTTGTCCTTGCCTGCCCTGGCCATCACTTCGAGCCAAGGAAGAATTTATTTCCGACCTCTGCATTTGTGAGACTTGTCAGGGAGCTGTGGAGACAGTCCCCAAGCGACTGCATTTTCCATGGTGCTCTTGGGCTTTGGGCAAAAGATCTGCTTGACTGTGACAACTGTCAACTCACCTTGGTTATTTGACACCTTACACCTCTGCCAGAAGAAATGATACAGCATCTCTGTCTCACACTCCAGTGATCCCCACTCTCCCCTACCCCACCTCAGCAGCAATCCAGTTAACTCTCAGATAATTCCTGTTGTGTCCAGGCAATCACTGGTTTATTTGTTCCTAGCTTTCCAATGATGAGGAGATCCACAACGTGGGCACATCGCTGACCTTTGGCTTCGGGACACTGGCGTGCTGGATCCAGTCTGCCCTTACCCTCAAGATCAACCTGAAGAATGAGGGGCGGAAAGCTGGGATTCCACGAGTGGCTCTCTCAGCCAGCATCACCCTCTGCGTGGTGCTCTGTATCCTTTTGTCTGGCACCCCTGGAAGCCAGGTATTTTGTGTGTTCTGCAGCAGCTGTCCTAGGATCTCAACGCATTTTGGAATGCTACTCAGTCTGTCTTCATGGCACAATCCTGTTTCAGTGCCACACTGTCTAGAGTGATGCTTCCAGATTTCACAGAAAGGGACAGTTCTGCAGGTGATGTAAATAGAAGGAAATATTTCACAGTGTGGGTTGAAAGGTGTTCCCGTTGCCCACAGTGGGTGCAGTGATCTGATCCAGTTCCCACTGGAAGCTCCTGGCAGGTAGGGGCCCACAGCCAGGTCCCCACTTGCTGGCTCTGTCCCTGGCTAACTGGATGCTCAAGCAAACCACTGACTTCTCTGCACTGGAGTCTTCCCCTCTGTAAATGTTTATCACCCTGATGTGGGGTCAGGAAGCCCTGGTCTGTCTAGGAGAGCTGCTGTGCTCCATGGGCATCATTGGACACCTGACATCCCTTTCATCTCTAGCATCACATTCACACTCTCCTCATGATGGCTGGATGGGTTGACTTATCCAGGTGACTTGGTTCAGATTTTTTTTCTCTGTTGGCTTTCAAACTGGTTGGTGTCTCTGGTCCCACTTGTTCTCCTTGACTTTCCTCTTCCAGATTTCATCCTTATGGCCCAGGGCATTCACATGCATGCTTCCAGGATCCAGTGGGGCCTAGTGATGTGCTTCCTGTGCTACTTTGGCACCTTTGCAGTGGAGTTTAGGCATTACAGATTTGAGATAATTTGTTCTGAGTACCAGGAAAACTTTCTGAGCTTTTCTGAAAGCTTATCAGAAGCCTCCGAGTACCAGACAGATCAGGTGTAGCCTGTCCTCTGGCAGGGGGGGAGGGGGGCAGGTGTGGTCTCATGGGTGAAACATGACCTCATTTACACTTTTTTTATGAGTTTGTTTTCATGTGCAATCATGATGTTATTGCCAAAGGGCTCTGAGAGTGGCTGTCTGACTAAGAGCTAAACAAACAGAGGTGTCTGCTGGAAGAGGAGTGGATTCATCTCAGCAGCAGCGTGAGAGAACACAAGCTGCTTAGTTTGTGCCACCAGTGACTCTTTCTGAGTGGCTCTGTCACACTCCTGTTGTTCAAAACATTCAGCAGCCTGTCCTTGTGATGCCCCTCTGAGACAGGTCCTGCTCAGCCCACCCTGCAGAGAAGGAGGTGAAGGAAGCAGACTTCTTCAAACAGCAAGAGTCCTCAGGAGTCTCCTGTTCCCGAATCACCAGACTGCATCTTCCGTGTGTTTCTCAGGTTGTTTCCTTTGCTGCCAACCAGGGGAACTTGGTAGGGGCAGCAAGAGCAGCTGTTTCTTCAGAACCTGGAATCAGACACAGAAGACCCCAGTGGACTGGGGCTTGCTTTTATGGCAAGCAGGCAGGCATTTCTTTAGCCTGGAAAGCAGCTGATGGTAAATCTGGGTTTGGAAGGAGCTGTGCTGTGATCAGGAAGTGAGACTTAGCTGATGCTGCCTTGTAGCCAGGCAGATCATCCCCAGGCTAGAGGGGGTGACACAGTGGGTGGGATGCTGTGCTTGGCTTCCTGCTGGGGACTGGTAGGAGTGAGGTGCTGAATTAAGATGAGAACGTCTGTGTGCTCTGAAGATGACCCAGGAAAGGCTGCTTTTTCCATGTGCAGTGCTTCCACCACATTGTGTATAGTATTTCAAAAGCTTTTTTACATCTTTTTTTATGTTCACTGAGGGGGAAAATACTGTTTTAGAGACAGCAGGCTTGTCTGCCAGGAGAACAGTACCAGTGGTTCTGGGCACAGGGTTTGGTTTTGCTCCTTGTGCAAGCCAAACTTTGAACATGCTGGTTTGGGCTTTGGGCCCCAGTGTGGCCAGTTGTCCTGAGTGGAGCCTGCCACAGGTTTAAATGGGCTTCCAAGGTGCCAGGAGGGAGTTCTGGGTGATCTGCCTGAGGGCTGGAGGTGAGAGAAGGGAACAGCAAAACCAGAAGGGCTTCTCCCTCCCTAAAGGGAGGTTTTCAAACAGGTCTGTTTTCAGAGAAGGAGCTCAAAGCCCATTTGAAAACCTGATTTTGGGAAGGCTGCTGTCTTGGCTGGGCAGGGGAGTGATAGGAGCTGCTTTTCATGAACATGGCTCCTATTTCCCCCCACAAATTAGGTTTACATCTTGTCTGAGCTGCAGGAAAACAAGCAGAAATTAAAATGGTAGGAAAAGGGGAACTCGTACTGCTCTGTGGCATTTCTGACAGAGAGGGAAAAGGCAAAAGGCATTCAGTCTTCTGCAAAGGTCGCAGGCCTCTCCTGAGAGAAGAAACAGTTGAGACAAACTGTGTCAAGTAGAAAGCTTTCAGCCAGCCCTTTATTTTCCGTGCACCAAAACTTGTTCTCAGGCAGCTGTTACAAATCTAGAGCATTTTTGGCCAACAGAGGGTTGTTGTGAATTGCTGAAGGCTTCCTCCTTGTAGCAGTGTCATTAGTGGAAAGCTTTCCTGGAAGAATGTGCTGAGAGTGGCCAAGGACACAGTAGTGTGAGGTGCCAGCTCCTTAGAAGCTCATCTAGGGAGGTGCTCCTGGGCAAGGAGAGAAGGGGACAGTCTGGAGAACATGCAGGTGGGGATCCTCTTGCACTGGCACACACTCAATCCATATGGAGCACAAAATAGCAATTTGTTGTAAGGATGTTTTACTGTAAATAGTCCACTGTGACTTTTTTCCCCTAATTAGTTAATACTTTCAGTTTATTATTTTAGCTTTTGTAATTTTATCAAAGGAAAAAAAGAAGATAATGTGGTTATTTTTTTTCCTTTTGCTCCTTTTCCTATATGCAATCCAAACTGAAGTTCAGGTTTTTAGTGATAATTCTGTACATTTCTTAGAGTATTTCTAACAGCACATTTCAGTACAACTAAATGACAACTGCTATACACTGAAACATGACCACTAAATAAAGTGCTTTTATGGAGAAAGTGAGCTTTATTTTTGTCCCTACCTCAAGCATAGCTTTCCGATGGCAAAGGCGAAAACAAAAGGTGAGTATTTATTTACAGTGTAATGATTAACATTATCACTTAAGGAAGCCAGGGACCATTCAGCCATGCAGATACACTTATTGTAACAGCACTAATTAGCAGGCTCTTTCTAGGAGCAGGATCACACCCATTGCACAGAGAGCCCAGAAGGGCATGTGGACTAACTGCCCCACAGCCTGACCTGCTATTAAATTTTTAGAAGGGCCATGCTGGCACAATGTGGTTTCCTCCTCAAGTGCTTGTCTCTTCCTTGTTCTTTACCCATCAGCCTCCCTCAACAGGGACAGCTGTAGGTGTAGATCAGAGCTCAGGAAGGCAGCATGCACATATTATATTCTGGCTGGCTGTGAGGGCAAGACACCCATGCATGAAGTGCCAGCAGCAGGGAATGGGGAAACAGGGATTTCAGACAGGAATTTCAGACTGCCTCTGACTGCATTGCTACCAGGTATGTTCCTCTGGTGGATGTTTACATTTTTCTGCCAGGTATAACCTACCTGTGGCTCTTACTCCTGCACTGAACCACAGCTGAAATCCTAAAATGGTCAGGGAGGTAGTACAGCTTCCTTGGCAGGACAAGGCTGCTGCCATAAAGAAAGGACTGGGGAAGGTGAAAGCAGGAACACAGTGTTCACAGGTTTAGAAATAAAATAATAGAGTTTGCCTTTTAGGTGCTGGGATCACTGGTGCTAAGACAGGAAGGCTAAATGCTGTGATGGAGTGAACACAATGAAAGCAAAGTTGTGTTTTTATTTACTACATTAGGAAAAGCTCCATGATCATCTGATCTACATTGGCACAATTTAGGTAAGGTGAAAAGGTCAGGGGTTTAATTCTCATCAAATGCAGCAGGATGTCTGCCCTCAGGAGCAGTTTGTCAAGGTTTGCTCACAGCTGACCAGTGCTATGAACATGTGACTGGGCGATGTTGGCTGGAGGAGGAGCTCCATGGGTCACTGCTGAGATACTTCAGAAATGCTGTCAAGCTGACTTTGGGGTTCAGACAGTTGTATCCCATAGCCCAGCACCATGATGCAGCAGTGAAGTGTGTCCAGAATTTAATTTTTAAAGCTGTATTTATATATACTCGACTTCATTCTGGGCAGGCTGGCTGCAGAGCTCTAAGCAGCTTCCATTTGCAAACTGTACTGTTTTGTACCTAGAGCTGCTGCAGACACAGCCAGGATACACATTGTTCCTTGCCTAAAGAGCCTGCCTGCAGCAAGGGCTGGCTTTTTCTGTGGCAACCCAAACCTACTGTATTATAGCCCACAGTTGGCATTTTCCTTTGGGAATCCTACCTGTGAATATTTTTGACTTAGCCAGAAATCCTATCTGCAGGGGAAGCTCACATATCCCCCCATGGTCCCCAGCACTCCCTCAGGGACAAGGGGACATAAACCTTGTTTGCAGACTGCTTCTAAAAATGACAGAGCTTACAGTGGGGCATCTCAGCACCAGCTTTCAGTGGATGAGTCTGAAGGAAGCATTCCCTTAGCTAACTGCTAGCCAGGAAAGGGGAGGAACAGCAGGGCTCATGGGTGCTGCTCCCTGTCCTGATCCCAGCTCCAGCTGGCAGCAGGCCTCTGTCCTACTGCACAAGGGACCCCACACCATACTCTCCATCCATACCTGCACGAGGCCCAAGACATAATGTGGATTTGGTTTGAAATTCTGATTATGGACAAAATGACCTAACATTTCACAGGGACAATTAGGTGCAGCACAGTTGTGCGTGTACTGCTTTCCCTAAGTGGAGGAAGGCAAGAAAAGTTCAGTGAAAGATGAGATGAGGCTGTAATAGGATTTCTCATCGTCCGTCAGTCCCGCGTTCCCCGGTCTGATCACCACAGCCACGTGAGTGTCCGCCTCCTCGGCTGCATTGGCTTCTGAAACAAACAGAGTGGGGAGAGTGGAGGTGAGAGCTGCTTACTGACCTCTTCACATCAGGGTCCCTAAGGCTTGAGGATGCTCCAAAACACTACCGTGCTTTTAAAGGCTGAGAAAGCAGCGTTTGCACATGGCATGGCTCTAGAGAGGAACCAGCTCCTGGCAGACCTGCTGTGGATGGCTGTAGCTGCAGGAATGGACAGAAGCTGGCTGCCTCACCATCCCCTCCCCTCTGCCAGCTGATGGCTGTCCAAGGCACCTTGCAGGCAGCACACACCATCAGCTCGAATCCTGTCATGAGGCTGTGGTCAGCCTATGGCATTTCTGAGTCAAACAGCCCCCTCCCCCAGTCACTTCTCACAAGCTTCTTTTTGCTCCCTGAGCACAAAAGGCCACTGGAAGATGATCCAGGGAAAAGGAGGTAACTACAGGCTCCCACCAGCTCTGCTGCCAAGGCTAGGAAGGAGGTAAGGACTAACTCTGGGGGACTGAGCTGGCTTGGACTGAGACCCAGCGCCATTTCTGCCAGAAAGATGTTTCCAGCAAAAGCAGGAAATTAAATTAGCTTCTCAAGCCTGGCTTTCCACGGGTCAAGTCTTGGCAACCTGAAGCAATGTTTTCCTGCTGCTGAACAAAACCCAACCATGAGTGGCACAAAGAACCAGCCACGTAGCAACACAGCAAACACCATCATTTCCCCTGAGCACTGGCCAAACCACTGACCCTGTTTGTAAATGGGGTGTGCTTCAGCTCTGCTCCAGCAGTCTCTCCTTCCTGGCTGGTGCAAAGGCAGGTTTTCTACTTGACCTATTTTCCCTCATTGCAGCGCTGCACACGGATATCCCACTGCTGTGTGCAAGCCTGGGTGTGTAAAGGAGGAGGATGGCAGCAGCTAGAGGGAAGGTGCTGAAGCATTTCTGGGGTGCTTGTGAGAAGTCAGCAGGACACCTCTGAAGAGCACCTGCCTCCCCTGCACAGGTGAGAGCCAGTAGGACTGGCAGGTCACATACCTCGAGGGACATCTGTCAGGAAGAGGATGTTGTTGGTGGCGCACCCAATACTGGCGGCAATCCTCCTGTAGCTCTCACTTTCTACCTTGGGGCCTATTTTGGTATCAAAGTGGCCATCAAAGAGCTGAAAGAGAGAGAGAAGCACAGGCCATTGCTGAGTGCCACCTGAAGAGCAGGGATAAACCTCCCTCCCTCCTTCCCTTTCTGCCACAGTAACGAGGGGTTGGTGCAGCTATGCTCTCACAGTCACCTGCCTGAGCTGAATTCCCATGGATCAAACCCACTGCCCCACCTTCCTGCCACAGAATTCATACACGAAGTATTACAGCAAGGAAGGTTGTGAGGGGAGTGCTCTGCAGGGGGAGAAGCTGTAAGGAAGGTGGTAAGGTTATCTACCTCTAGGATATCACCTTCTGTAGAGTATCCAAACAGAAGCTTCTGGGCTTCGACGCTGCCTGAAGAGTAGATATAGACCTTCATCCCTGCTTCCCGCCACTTCCGGATGGCTGGAACAACGTCCTCGAAGATTCTGGAACAAAACAGGGCAGCAGATGAGGGCAAACCCAGAGGCACCTGGAGGGACATCACTAGCCAGACATTGTGACAATTAGTTTTGTCCCATTAGTTTGCAAGGGGACTTCCTTTTCAATCTGCTCAGGGCTTCTGGAACCAGAAGGTCTCTTCCAGCAGCAGGTGATGCAGAGCTGGGCAAGGGGATTTTAGAGATCTCACTCCTTGAATGCAGCCAAGCAGGCAGCTTTCTCCACAGTTTTTGGGTCACTGTAAGACAATTTAGCCCTGTTTTTAAAAACCAAACCAACAGGATATCTGTCTCTCTTGACTTATTTTTGGGTTTTGTTACTTTCTCTGGTGGATGTTTATATTTTTCTGTCAGCTTATTTTCTTCTTCCTTGTTTCTCATTTGACAAGACACTTTGTGAATTTATGGGCTTCTTTTACTTAGAGACTTGAAATGTATAGTTTAACCAAGTATCTCTTAAGTAAGAAGATCAGACTTAATTTCAGTTGTCCCTACTTATGCACTCCTGTGTTGTGGCTGAAACATAAAGAGGAACCTGAAGACAAAAATAAGTGGAAAGGCAGGAAACACACAGGTAAAAGACAAAGCAGGAGGAAACAACTCAAAGCGTCTGACCCTGCAACCCTGGCTTGTTTATACTTGTTCCAAAATATGAGTGCAACCTGGGGATAAAAAATGCAAGACAGAGAACTGTAAGAAGCTCATACTTGTGCCCTAGACTCTTGGTTTACCAAGAAATCTCTCAAATATTGGCTTATCTGCTGAGCTAGTGATGCTACTTGTATTTGTAAGTGGGGTTGTTCCCAGGAATAACTTATGCAGCCATTCTGCTAATAAACCTTTAGGAAAGATGCCCCCCATACCTGCTCCCCAAGGAGGGAGCACACAACTACTCACACAATTACTCACTCTCCTTTGACGTGCCCGGTGGCATAGGCTGCCCTCCACATGTGGCCCTGCAGCTGCTTCAGTGCCGTGGTCTTCCTGTCCAGGGACATCTGCCAGTGCACGTTGTCCACCACGGCCTGGATGACGCGCTCCAGCTCCTCCTCCCCGCTGCCGCTCTCCAAAGGGATCGGCACGGCCCCGTCCAGGCTGGAGTCCTCCTGAGCCTGGAAAGTGGCGTTAGAGCACGGTGGTAAAAATGCCAAGGCTGTGGGTTTGATCCCTGTTCACTAAAGAGCTGGGCTTGTTGATCCTTGCGGGTCCCCTCCAAGTGAGAATATTCTGTGATTCTGTGCAATCACCCGTGATAAAAAGAGGGGAGGGAAGAGGTGGAGCAACTTCTGTTGTTTGAATATATTATAAGTTTTTCTGCATGTAGGTCTGCAGAAATTTTTTTTTATGGGAAAGCATTTTTTATTGTTTTTTTTTATTTTGTAGAAATTTTTATAAACAAATTTTTAAGTTGTGTTTAAGAACGTAGAGGGTTTTTTGCTTGTTTTTTAATAATAGGAGATAGAAGGTTTTTTTTTCAACTTATAAAATGAAAAATTGTTATTTTTGATTGTGTAAACTATTCTAATATTCCTTGGATGGAGCTTGAAGCAGGAGCTTCAGATGCTCCAGGCTAGGCAGACAATAACCCAAATCCTTTAAATTATGAAGTCATGTTAATAAATAATATTTAGCCTTCTAATATTATTGTCAGAAATCCTTTGTTACTACACAAACCACAACAATAATTTCCACACCTCTAATGTAGGGAAGTGGTCTAACACCTGCCTCCATGCACCCCCGTGCACGACACTGCTTGAATTGCTCTTCACACGAGGGGTTACAACCTTGTCTGCTTTGCTCAATAGAAAATTGAGACTTCCGTTGTGTTTAGAAATACTTGCTTGGATTGTACTTTCCAGACCAAACAATTAGCATTACTGTAGCCATATTGTAAATACTCTAATAAGAACTACGCTTGCTTAAGTATTTAATTACTGTAATTAAGGCAAAGAAGCAAGTGCATCTGTTGACTTCAGCCACAAGTCTCAAATTGATGCTGTGTCCCTGTACAGAGGCAGCATCCACTGCGCTGTGTGGAACAAGTGCTCTGCCATCTCCCTGTGCTGCTTTCCAAAAGAGGTTTGGATTCAACAAGAGAAGGGCACAGTGCAGGCAAAAAGCTGGAAAGTCTTGGCTCAACAGCTGCCCAGGGGCTGTGAAGACCAAGGTGAGCGGAGGGAAGCTGCCGCCTGCCAAGCACAACCCCAGGCTTTGGATGGGGGAGAATCCAACCATTGAGGCAACTGGCCTCCATGGATGAGGGCAAAGAGATAGGGACAAATGTGGGGTGACTGGGAAAGTCTGAGTGACCTGAAGCCTCAGGCATGCTATGAAAATGCAGAGACACAGAATGACTCTGTTACTTAACCTGTTTCCTCAGAAGTCCGACATCCCGCTGGCACTCCTCCTCCTCCCAGTGAGCACGCAGATACTCCTTCACGTTGTCTTTGATGTAAGGGAACAAGGTCTCCTGGCAGAAAAAGAGGCTGCTCCTTTAACCTGGCAGAGGTAAGGCTGACTGGCTTTTAAATGAACTGTTCACGCATGCTGCCGTGTACAGTTATTTTCCCAAACTTATGTTTATGTAGCTGAAACTTTTAAAGCCTGTGATGGAAAGGTAGGTGATAACTTTTCCCGGGCTTGCCAAAAGATGTCTCAAATGGCACAGGTGACCCACATTCCCACCAGCTGCGGAGTACAAGGCTGACAATGTATGTACTCTGAACAGATAAGTTACGCTGTTGTATTTTTGATGGGGCACTTGTCCTAGCAAAGGTCATTCTGAAAACACGTCTCAGCCTCTTGCCAAAAGCTAGAGGACCTTTTAAAATGAAGAGCCTGGTCCACAGGCTCAGGAACTCCACAGGATAGTTTTGAAAATGAAATGAAATGGGGTTTGGGGAAAGTGCCACAGGAAAATGACAAACCTTCACAGAGATCCCAAGGGCAACCAGAAATAATTACAAATTGCTCTCATTAGTGGTGTTTCATGAGTCAGAAGCCACAAGCAGCCACCGTGCATCTCTGGGTGTGGGAAAAGCCTCAGGTCAAGAAGAGCAGGGAAGTCCTTCCTTCAGGTAGAGAACTGAGCTTTTCCTAACTGGGAAAAAACTAACCTGAACTCACCTCTCCTCAAAAAATGGCCCATAGTTTCTTGTTCCTTGATGTATGTCATCTTTAGCTTGTTACTCAATTAAGAAAGCAGTGGTCCTGAAATTGTGATGTGGTGGCAGAACTGCAGGATTTTCGATTGCTCTAATACTGTGTTTTCCATGCTGTATATTTTAAAAACAATGAAAATTGCCTAAAGAATTACCACAAACTTGTCTAGGGAAATCAAAAGCCTTGTAATGCCCCCAGTTACTCTCATTTCCTTTACTTTCAAACTATCGTTTAAATTATGAAGGAAATTAAAGAGAATCCACTGGGAAATACAGCTGATCTGCTGGCTTGGTTTAACCTCCTTTACAGCTCAGATGTGAAAAGGATTCAATTGTTTTTCAAAAGCAGTGTTTCATACTCTTGTGCTGGCTAAGAAAAACTTCCAAATAGACTGAAAGATCAGTGGATTCTGTGATTTGAGGGGATTTTGAAAGGGTAAAAGTCTCGGTCCACTGGCAAATGCATTTGTCTCTGAACTAAGAGGGGACACTCATGTGACAGCTGGAGTAGTGGACAGCTAGTGGGACAGATGATTTATGGAAGTCAACAGTGATCCCAGTCAATGATGTACTAAGTTTAATAGGCCACGAGTCTGCGTGGAAGACTCCAAATACCCTCTTTTCTGGTATCTTTCCTTAATCCACCCATCAACTGGCTCATTCTATTTCCTTACTTTGCAGATTCAGTAATTCTAACATTAGCAAAAAGATTAAATAGTTTAATATTGAAGAATAAAGTGTCTGCTGAACCATCAGTGGACCTTTCAAAGGCAAATAGAGGTTAACTGAAAGACCAAATGAAATAACTTGTTCTGAGCATTTTCAGGATTTGCATCAAACTGAACTTTATGGAGAACCTAAACTCATTTGGCCTTCCTGCAACAGAAAGCCTTAGGGTGGAACCCCAAAGTCTCAGTGCATGGCAGTTTGTTTGCACCACCGCACAACGGCTTCAAGGTGGACGTTACTAACTTGGTTGCTGTGTTAGATGTTTAGTAAGAAACCTGAGCTGTCCAAACTGTTTCAATTGAAAGATACTGAGGGAGGGAGGCAGCTGTAATGCCATCTAGGCCTGAAGTTTCTTCAAGAGCACTGGAAGAACATGGACAGGAAAGATGTAGGTCATGCTGTTAAACTGTGTTAACAGAAGCCTCTAGAAAGCCAGGCAAGAGCCTTCACCTGCCATGTGGGTCACAAAGCACCTTTGCAAGCCCCTGGCTGCAAAGATCTACCAAAAGCTATAATGTCTCATGGAGAAAGCCAGGTTAATTAAGGGCAGAAGGGATACATCTGTTCGCTGTCCTAGCAAGCCGGTCCCTCCTGCGAACCAAAGCCTCCCGGAGACGAGGGACCCGCGGTTATTACAATTTGCGGTTCTCCAAAGGACTGTGACTCGCAGGCTTCCCAGTCCCCTAGGTTCTGCACCTAAACCAACATTTCCAGCAATCTTAAGCTTTTTTCCATGGCAAGGGAAGCCGCTCGTGCATTCGCTGCCGCTACAGTCCCTGTGGCGTACGCTCGGTGTGTCCCCTGCGCTGCCCTCCCGCAGTGCTGGACACGCTCCCCCGGCACGCCGGGGGCATCCGGCTGTACCAGCCTCCCGAAGGGAAAAGGCAGCGGATAACCCCCAAAATTATCGATTACTGCAAATTGTTAATTACTGAAATTAACGCCAAGAAGCATCGTACTTCAAAGAGCTCGCACCTGAGGCTGACTGCAGACCCGGGTGCGGTGCTGCGGCTCCAGCCATCAAAGGCACGGCGATGCTCGAGGGCTTTTCCCGGAGGAGGCTGCGGGCACTCCAACTGCCCTACACCCATGAAAAAAGCCCTGACCTGCCCGAACCCCCGCGGTAGTGACCTGCCCCCCAGCCCACCATAGGGGCGGCCGATCGGCAAGACAAGGCTTATTTTCTCGTGAGCATTATTCGGAAAAACGCAGAAAACGGGTCACGGTACGAACGGCGATGGTACGGGAGCCCCCCGCGACGCCAGGGCTGGGGGGTCACCACAGGAGCGGCGATTCTACCGGAGCCCCCCGCGGTGCCGGCGGCCACCGGGTCTCACCTGGACGAAGGCGATGGGAGTGGTGGTGCCCTCGATGTCCAGCAGGATGGCGCGCACCTCCGCCGGCACCGGCAGCACGCCCATGGCGGCGGCGGCACGTGGGGCGCACCGGGGACGCGCGGCGGCGGCGGGGAGC
>VXAX01004289.1:2248288-2257762 GCA_013399835.1 Leptocoma aspasia | reverse complement strand
GGGGGGGCCGATCGGGGCCGTGACGTCACCGGGAGCCTGTGGGGGTTGCGGGGGGGCTCCCCCGTCGCTCCCTCACCCCTATCCGTACGCATTTCCTGCCCGCCAGGAAAATGTTCATCGGAGGCCTCAGCTGGGACACCAGCAAGAAGGACCTGACGGAGTATCTCTCGCGGTTTGGCGAGGTTGTGGATTGCACAATCAAAACAGACCCGGTCACTGGAAGGTCGAGGGGGTTTGGTTTCGTGCTCTTCAAAGATGCTGCCAGCGTGGAGAAGGTGGGTGTTTTTCCTTTGAACCCATGGCGTGAAGCCAGCTTGTGTAGCTGTAGCGATCTGAGACTTTGTTCCTTTGTCTGCTTTTAGGTGCTGGAACTGAAGGAACACAAACTGGATGGGAAGTTAATAGATCCTAAAAGGGCAAAAGCGCTGAAAGGGAAGGAGCCACCCAAAAAAGTGTTTGTTGGTGGGCTGAGCCCAGATACATCTGAAGAACAGATTAAGGAGTACTTTGGTGCTTTTGGCGAGGTATAGTATATTGGCATATAAGAACACGTCTAATTCTCAAGTGTGGTCTTGCCTCTCTCTTAAGAAAGAATTTGTGAGGAGGGAGTTGGCCAAAACTAGAGATAGTTGAATCTATATGTTAATGATTTAATAAAATTGTAATGGTCTGAATTATAGCTGCCAGAAGTAGTCAGCGTAGATCCTGCGCTGCCAGGTGGTTCTGGTGGCATAAAAGGTTGCTTACAGATTTCACACACTGTTTATATTCATTTTGATTTCAGATTGAAAACATTGAACTTCCCATGGACACAAAGACGAATGAAAGGAGGGGCTTCTGTTTTATCACATATACAGATGAAGAGCCAGTAAAGAAGTTACTAGAGAGCAGATACCACCAGATTGGTTCAGGCAAGGTGGGAAAACTCTTGTTCTTGGCATGTGAAATCTCTCTCTGTAGGCTTCTGTGAAAGCAGCTTAAAAAATGCTCTTGGAATTCTTAGTAAGTGAAAGGATTTCTGTCCTTACAGTGTGAAATCAAAGTAGCACAGCCCAAAGAGGTGTACAGGCAGCAGCAGCAGCAGCAGAAAGGAGGGAAAAGCAATTCTTCTGGTGGACGTGGAGGCGGAAGGGGGCGTGGACGGGGTGAGTGTTTTCAGTGGTTCTATTGATGTAAGTACTTACCAAACACTCAGGTGTTTGTAGATATTCCAGCTTGCAGGCTGTGTGCAGATCTCATGTTTAAATCAAATGTGTAAAGTACCCTGTTAGTAAGTGGTGTTCTGGTTGCTTGTTGAAGCTGAGGAATCTCCTCTTGCTCTGCTTGCATTCAGTGGTGATGGGGCAAGGTGGATGTGGGGTGCTTTAGTACACCCTTAGTGGACAATGTAGCCAGTGCAGTTACACTTTCGCTTGAAAGGAATACACTTAATTGGCCATGGCCGAGAAACCAGGAGCTGTTTGCTAAGGAGTAGGGTGATCACTTTGCTGCACCTTCAAATGGATCAGAAGGAATCAGCTGTTGTGTTACAGGTTAATGCATCTCAGTCTTTAAAGGTCAAACAGACACAAGTCACACCGTGCATCTTGTGGTGTCACTTGGTGCTCAGGCAATTGCTGATTATTCTCAGATCCAAAGAGTTAGATGAAGGGGCACAGGAGAGGAGTGAATTAAGTTTTGAAACTTACACGTGCTATACTTTGTTTCAGGTCAGGGACAAAACTGGAACCAAGGATTTAATAACTATTATGATCAAGGCTATGGGAATTACAATAGCGCTTACAGTGATCAGAGCTACAGTGGCTATGGAGGCTATGACTACTCTGGGTACAACTACCCCAACTATGGATATGGGCCGGGATACACAGATTACAGTGGTAAGTGGTTTTGCCCTCGTTCCCCATAACAAGGGCATGCATCCCTTCTCTGGAACGTTGCTCTTAGTCAGCCCGGGGATCTAAAGATGTGATCCCTTGGTGTGCTGCTGTGTGTGAAGTCTCCTTCTGGGGTTGGTGTTAACGCTTGTGGGTTCTGTTTTTCCCCACATGCTGCCTCCAGGCCAACAAAGCACGTATGGGAAGGCGTCCCGTGGCGGCGGCAACCACCAAAACAACTACCAGCCGTACTAAAGCAGTACCTAGTACCTGACAAACAGGTGTGTACAGGAGCACAAGCTCCACTCCGACTGTGTCTAATCTAATTTAAAGATCAATAGACAAACGAAGAGTAAAAACTTGCCTAGCATGACTTTTCCTTTAATTAAGCTTTTGTTAACTTAAAAAATACTTTTTTTTTAAAACCAGCTTTGCCTACGTGTCTATAGATCTTTAACTTTGTAAAAGCGTGACTTTATCTTCTTTAGTACTTCAGAAAAACATAAGAGTTTTTCTGGTTTGCGTTGTGTACCAGGTGGTCTAGAGGAATAATTAAACTTATTAGAAGTATTAACAGGTAAAGTACTGAAATGGGTACAACTTAAGGAAAACAAGAATGTTGTCTTCTAACTCTGACATTATACCTTGTTTGTACCCGCCAGCGGGAACTTCATTGCAGGCCGTGTGTCACCCTGACCACGTCTATCTCTGGGGTCGCACGTTGCAGGCAGAGCGCAAGGCATACACCAGAAAACGCTGTCCTGTGGTATGGTCTCTTCCAACTTCATGTACCAGCGTAAAGATTAAAGTGGAAAACTTCAGACTTTGGCTTCTTTTTTTAATCTTTTTTGGAGATTAAGTGTCTTTAACTTAAATGGTTTTTTACAGGAGTTAAAGTACATAAATGCCTTTACAGCTTAATCATTTGGTCTTCTGTTTAGTGTTGTATTTCAATTGTGGAACCTCATTTTAAATGTGCATTCTTTAAGATTTTAATGCTTGCTTTTTTCTTTTTATAGCTAATAGTGAAATCTGCAAACCAAAACGAACTTTTAAATCTGGATAAACATTAAAGATCATATGCATATGGACTGTCTGAACTAAAGTGACCTGACTTGTGTTGCACATAAGTCATTTAGTTGTATAAACAAATAATCAGAAAGCCTTTTGGCAGTGTTTCGAGTGGAAAAGAAAGTGATCCAGAGCCTGCTTACTTGTCTAAATTGGATGGTTGTTTTGGAGCAGCCTCCTAGATGGGCTGAATGGCAATATTTGGGAAAATAAATTACTGATGGGTAACTAAACAAACTTCTTGTGTTACCTTAATAAATATGCATATGATCTTTAACAGTGAAGAAAGGAATATATAGAAGACTTAAAGCAGTTCATGAAAATGGACCTTTTAACAATCCTGTAGTAACTGTCACAGATCTGACATGCATTTTGTCTTTGATTTTTTAGGTAGAGATACTGCAACAAAAAGCCATCTTGCAACGCATCGTGAGTGAATGGAGAGTGGTCTTCGTGAGAGGAAATGACTATTTTGTAAAAGACTTTTAGTGTATGACACAACTGTGTCCAACTGTACATAGCGGCCGACTAGTTTTCTTTTATGGTTTTTACTTTCTTTTTGCCATTCATGTTATGACACAATGTGGACTTGTGTTTATACAAACTTTATTTGTATAATTTCATGTTAAAAGATTCTCTAATAAATGCTTACTTAAGTGAGTGTGTAGTCTTGATGTCACCTTAAAGTGGTGTAACTGTAGTTTTATTTGGATAGAAGGGTAGGTACCTCTCTGGAGATCACAGTTACTGTCAGAACAGGTCTATACACCCCATTCTTCCTCCTGATCTGTCCTGAGAGCACCAGAGTGCTTGGAATTAGCATCACTGTGGAAGATGGCAGTCTGTCCTGCCCTCTGCAGCAGCGAGGAGAGTGGTTTGTGGCACAGTGCTGCCAGTTTTGTACATCTCAGGAGGGATCTAGAACTATAGCAGCACCTTTTCAATGCTGATGGCACTGCTTGAGGAGTTGGAGCTTTTCAAGGTTTCTCAAGCACTTAAAATCTCAAGTGTTCTAGAACCTAGCTTAATTACTTTCCTATGCCACTTCTATTCCAATTCCAAGCAGGAGATTACAGGTTCTTGAACTTTAGGGTCAGCACCAACTTAGGTGCTGTACTGGATTCTTCTCACCTGGATCAGAAAACAGGTTTCCCTTCTAGTACACAACAACTCACAGGCTGAGTCCCTGATTGCTGGAGAAAGAACACTGCATTAACCCAGCACATTTCTGGCTTAGGAGAGTGGTTGGGATGGGTAAAGGAGCATGTGCATTTTGTCTGAGGCAAAAGGATTGCAGCAGTCTCCCTGAAGATTTGATGTTTCTCAGCACAAACACCTAGTGAAGCATCAAAACAAACTTCTTAAAGCTCACTGATGTCACTGATTACAAACTAAAGAATCAGCAGGAAGCCACAGTAGTGCCTGAGTTCATATGCTGCATTTGTGAGTGCAGCTGGACCCAGCACTGTCCTCCACAGCAACTGAGGGAGACTTGTGCCAAAAGGACATGGCTTCATTGCTACAGTGGTTTGTTAATACACAAAACCCCGCTAAGAGCCAAGTTTTACTTCAATCTGTGATCCTTCCGCTCTACTTGGTCCTAGTGAAGTGCAGCTGGAGTACCGTGCCCAGGTCTGGGCTCCTAGGGAGGGTCCAGTGAAGGGTCACAAAGATGATGAGGGGGCTGGAGCATCTCTCCTACGAGGAGAGACTGCAGAAGCTGGGCCTGTTTAGTCTGGAGAAGACTGAAGGCGATCTCAGCAATGCACGTAAGTGTCTCAAAGGCAGGTGCCAAGAGGACGGTGCCAGACACTTCTGTGACACGACAAGGAGCAATGACCACAAACCAAACCACAACAAGTTCCATTTCACCATGAGGAAGGACTTCTTTACATTGAGGATGGCAGACCACTGGAACACCTGCCCAGGGAGGTTGTGGAGTCTCCCTCTCTGGAGCCATTCCAAACCCACGCCGACCTGTTCCTGTCTCACCCTCTCCAGGTGGCCCTGCCTTGGGCGGGGGGGGTTGGACCGTACGATTTCCAGAAGCCCAGCCCAGCCCTGTGGATTCTGTGAGTGCCCACGTCGGCCCGGCCAGGCTCGGGCCGCTCCCGGGGCTGTGGCGGAGCTCCCCCCGCGCTCCCTCACGGCTCCCCGGGGGCGGTGTCACGTGTCCCGCCCGCCGCGCTCCTTCCGGCCGCCATTTTAGGTTGGGTCGGTGGCGGCGCCATTAAAAACAGGGAGCAAGAGGAGGAGGGATCGGCGGGATCGGCGCGCTCGGCTGGGGCCGCCAGCGGGGCCAGGGCCTCGGCGGGGAGGCGGCGGCACCGGGGGTGGCCGGTGCGGGGCGGCGGCGGCGCCATGTCGGATCAGCAGTTCGCTCTGGACTCGGCNGGCCCGGCCCGGCCCCGATCCCTGCCCTGTTTGTTTACTTGGCGCCTCGGCGACGTCACGGGCCGGGCGGCGGGGGCGGTGTCTGGTCCCGCGGTGTACAAATGGTTCGATGTGCTTCAAAATGCAGGCCCCTTTTACTTATTTTTCTTTTTAACGATGCCTTTTCTATGCGTTAAAGTGCGGTGTGTGCGTGAAGACAGTAACTCGGTGTAGCCGAATGCTCTTGGTTGAAGTCGCGGCATTGCCCTGTGCTGCGAACATTACAGTGTGTCAGCTGAGTGCCAGAGGCACCGGGACTTCTTCCTAGTCTAAAACATGCCTCTGCTTCTCACGGAACTTGCTGGCGGGAGGATTATGTTAGGTGGTGTCCGAACTTGAGAGGCAGGAGTCGAAAAGGCAGGAAGCTAAGCCGGGGGAGGTTCAGGTTATGCATCAGGAAAAGGTTTTTCACCTAGAGGGTGGTTGGGCAATGGAACAGGCTCCACAGGGGAGTGGTTACAGCATCAAGTCTGACAGAGTTCAAGAAGTACTTGGAAAATGTTCTCAGGCACGTGGTGTGACTCTTGGGGTGTCCTGTGCAGGGCTCGGAGTTGGACTTGATGGTTCTGATAGGTCCCTTCCAACTCAGCGTGTTCTATTACTCTGTTTTATGGCGAGTAAAGACAGCTTTTAATCTTCATAGAGTCTCTGCCTGGGGTAGTGTATTGCTTTGTATTGCCGGTGAAATTTGTGTGTAATAAATCCAGTGACAGGACAGGCTGATGCGCTCTGCTGTCTCCTGTCGGGCCCGTGAAACTCGAGCCGCAGGTCTGTTTTTGGTCAAGGCAGAAAATAACCTGGATAAAGGAGTGCTAACTACTGTGTCATGCCTGCTGCAAAACCTTCTTGTCTTCCTCTTTCAGTAATAACCTGCTATGTTTCTGAGAGAGATGTTAATAATCTGGGATAATGCAGAGAGAGAGAGAGAACAGGAACCCTTTTCTGAGTGTTTTGTTGGGATTAGCAAAAATTAAAATGGTTTTGTTACTTTTCATCTGTTCTTAACAGCTTCAAATGCCTTTGGAGTTTGCATATTTATTTTACTTATTACCCTTGAATACACACTAATTAAAGGGTTTTCACGTGCAAACTCAGGTTCTTTTGAGGCAAGAGAGCCTAGAAAAAGTTGTCTGTAAGTGGTGCAGTGGCAATGCGCAGTGATCACACGTATCGTACATTGACTTTTAGTCTAGTTCAGTCTTTTTGACCTGTCAGTTCTTCGTGCTGTACACTAAACAAATAGTTTTGACAACACTTCTGGTAGTAAAAGGAAAAAAGCATATCTGTGATACCTTGTTTAGCTAAGTCTGAGGTTTGAAAGCTTTTCCAGGGCACTTCTGGTAACTTATTTTGGGAAACTGTATGTGCTGATGTGACTTAGACCAGCCAGACTGTGGGTTAGGAAATGTATGTATTTTACAAGCTTTTGGTAGTGCTGTGACACTGCTCCTGAATTGTTGTGCTCATGTTTGTGGTGTAGCCTTGACCTGAGCTCAGTTTCCCTTGGAGCAGTAGTTGATGTAGGGGCTGAAGCAGCCGTGTTTTGCTGCTCTGCAACTGGGCTCAAAGGTCCAGTTACTGCGTGGAGAGATGAAAAACCTTCCCAGGCTGTTGGTTTCAAGCTCGTGTTCTTGCTCTGCCTGTCCTTAGGAATACAAAGCAGGGTCTGTATGTTAATACTGAGACAGGTGGTTTGTGTAGCAAGTGTCAGTTCAGTAGTAACTGCTAGAGCATCGCTGCCCCCCGTGTGTCAGAAACACGATGCTGCATCCTCTGTGTCTTCTGTTTGGCTGCTTAAAAAGCCCTCCACAGAACAGCCAACAAGCTAAGGACCCTAATGATGGGTGAACAAAGGGCAGAAAGCTCCTTTGATTTACTGTCTGTACTGGTGTGAGGCTGCTGGTTTACCAGGGTGGACCATTTCTTCCATGAAGACAGTAGGAAGTCACAGCTGATAGAAAGGGCTGTTGGTACTTTGTTAAAGAGAGACCTGGAACTGATTGGAAGAGTGGATAAAGGGATGTGGGATTGGTGCTCCTTCTTAACAGATTTGGACACTTGTTATAAAAACATCTGAAGCTCCTGAACCTCTCATTTGTGTGGATTTTTGTCAGAAACTGAATGCCCTTGTTAATTCTGTGAGAGCACAGCTAATTCAACAGAGGCAGTTCACAGGCACAGCTTTTGATTCAAGAGCATTTGGGTTGAGGAGGTACAATGCTCTTTTACATCATTGGCAGGAATATTTGTGCGTGGGAGGTGGAAGGGCTGGAAACATGATACAGTGGTTTTTCAGGTTTTCTGATAACTGTGTCTGATCGTGAAATAAGTTGGGACAGTGAAAATGGGCAAAGCTTTGTAGAAAGCGCTTTTATAGATCATAATGGATCATATTTTTTGGTTAGAGCTCATGGTAAAATCTTCTTTATCAGTATTAGAAGAGATCATCTCAAATCAAATCCTCTTTTGAATGGGTTCCTAAGCCCTATGCCTAATAACCTGGAATGTTTCATTTGTGTGTATACTGGCTTGATTTTTCATCTTTTAAATTTTTTTTTTTCTTATGCCTTACTAACATGGTGGGATGGTCATGATTTGATTCTAAGCTTCCAGTGTGCTTTTGAAAATACAGGTTATGAATTATGTGCAGTACACATCTGCCCAGCCACACTGGTGCTGTAAATATTGAAAAGACATTCTCTTGATGATAATGGATTATGCCAGGTGTTTATATGAAGTTTTTGTGAGGAAAGAGAACTTCTGACCATCCAATACTTTGCTTTCTCATAACTGCTTTCTGGGGAAGGGAACTTCACTAAACTTTATTTATTTTAGTTTATTAATTTGGGCATATGTCCAGTCCAGACTGGTAGATAAATGCTTCTGTTTTAACCACACATCCTTGCAAATCTAATCTGCCTGTGTGTTTCCTGAGCAGTTGTGTGGAGGCTCCACAGATAACTGAATGGAATTAAACCTGTGATGGGGACTTAAAGAAGTTGTAAAATATCTTTTTGTCACCACTACTAGTGGTTTCTTGGGATAGCAGAGTAAGCAACTGCAGGAGAAGACAGTGAAAAATGTTTGTGTTTGTGGAAGTCTTTATCTGTCCTGGCCAGAATCATTTAAGCAAGTTGCCAGAAAGTGCAGTCCTGTGTGTGTAGTGATATGACTGATAAAATCCTGCCAGTTCCATGCATTAGGTTATTGAGCTTATAAAGCTTGGCGGTGCAGGATTTTGGGTAACACACATTTATGGATTGACCAATTTGTCTTAATAGGAAAATGTTCATCGGTGGCCTTAGCTGGGACACAACAAAGAAGGATCTGAAGGACTACTTCTCCAAGTTTGGTGAAGTTGTAGACTGCACTCTGAAGTTAGACCCCATCACTGGGAGATCAAGAGGCTTCGGCTTTGTACTCTTCAAAGAATCGGAGAGTGTGGATAAGGTAGGGTTAATGTGATGGAACAAGTTCAGATTCAGGTGTCAGAGATAAAACACTCACTAGGATGACTGTAGGCATTGTTCATACATCTTCTGGTAAAGATGATTCAGGGGGCAGCGTGCTTAATGTGCTTATTGAAAATGGTTTCCTTTATGAACCGTCTTACTCGTGATGCTGTGTCCAGGACCAGCAGTGATTCCTAAGGTATGGATTTGGGCACTTACAGCTTCTGCAAGCCATTGGACTTGGGCACTTGAAAAATACAGTGTATAAGCGTCTGCTGCCTACAAATGTCCCAGCAAATGCTGTGAAAGCAGCATTTGCAAAGAACTTCTAGTCTTTGCATTCCAGAACTGTATCGTGAACCCCTAGAGTCAATAACTTTGATAGATTTAAGGTCTATCCAAGCAAAAATTAGCTGTTAACTTTTCTAAAATGCTAAGGATACAGCACATAGGAAGGTTTTCACCTTCATGACCTTTGTGATGTCTAAAGTACAGATTTTTTACTTTGTAAAGTTTGAGGATGAGAAGAGAATTTTTTGAGAAATGTTACACTCTTGCTTCTGCTGGGTAGTAGGTCATTCCAGTTGTCAGAACTGTCTGTGTCAGTGGATAGTGATCAAAAATCACTATCCACTGTTGTTTTT
>VXAX01004289.1:2208288-2243288 GCA_013399835.1 Leptocoma aspasia | reverse complement strand
TTCCAAAACCGGTTCTCTTCTTGCTAATTGCCTTACCTAACAAGGGTGGAATCCAGTTGGATGTGTTACTTAAGGAAGGTTATTTGCAAGAGATGGGAATTCTATAAGCTGGATTGGGTTGTAGCTCCTACTTTATTTGCCTTGTCGCTGTGTGATTTTAATAACAAATTATTGGCCAGTGTTAATAGAACAAGTCTGCTACTTCCCTCTACATCAGAGCACGTAATAATGCTCTGAACTTTAATGGGTGGGGGATTTCTGACTTTGGTGACTTGGTGAGGATAGTGGTTGATACAAAAGAAAGCATTTTCTGTATTTGGGACTACTGTGATTCAGAAAATATGCATGGATTTTACCTATTGTTTGTCTTTAGCAGCTGCCACAATTGTAGAAGATGCCCAGCAGAATGTGTCGTGGAAACGGGTGAGGTGATCAGTAAGCACACCCCGGATTTTAGTTATCTTTGAAATTTGCTAATTACTTGGCTGTTGATGTAGCACTAGAAAAATGCCACAAATGGATACTTAGTGGGCAAATTGCTGCAAATTAGCTCGAGTCTGTAACTTTGTTTCCAGAGGGCTGGCCTGCGTTTAAGCCGCTGTTCTGTCTCTGAAGCAAAAATACTAAAAGCTAGTTTACAGGCTGGCTCACAGCGGGGTAACATTTAAAATACCCTATATCTGAGTGAAAGCTTCTGCACCCAGTCTCTGCATGTCAGAGGTTTGCTCATCACAGCACTGATCCTGGTTAGTCCAGAGTAGAGCTGTAGCAGTGACTGTACTTGAGTGTTAGAGTTAAAGATGAGGAACAGCACAATCTGCCTAGTCTCAGGCACAGATTAAGGAGCGGTTTTACCCTACTAAAGGTTTGAACTTTGCTTCTAGTCAGGTTGACTTAGGTTGTGAACAATCTCTCGATTGCCCTTCTCAGTTAGGGCCTGATGTGAAAGGTGTCCAACCAGGCAAAGGTGCTGAGCAGCCACAGCCATAGGGAGTGTCAGCATGTGGTCTGTGAGGGCCTGCCTGTACCTCACGGGGTGCACAACACCGTTGTCATGGTAGTGTTTGCTGGTGCTGTGAAGGGTGAGGTACTTACTAAATGGGAAAATACTGAGAGAGGTAACAAAACCTAGAGCTAAAGGGGAAGGTTACTGGCCAGCTGGCTTTGTAATTAATTGGTGCTGTGTTACTAGCAAGTATAGAACTGAATGTATAAGAACTTGTTATTAGCTTGTTCTGTGAGCAAGGGAAGGCATAGGGAGTGCTGTAACCACCCAGGTCACATTAGGTTACTCGTTTGGTTTAATGACCTCTTCAGAAAAAAGGTGTGTCTGAAGTATGATGTGTTCTATATGCATCTGCTGGTTCCTTTGCAGTAAGAGATGAAAAGTGAGTTCTGTGCTTGCCGACTTTGCTCATAGCGGAGTGGAATTAACCCCTGAGCAGGGAGGGAACTATCACCTGGACTTGCCTCCTACCTGCTACTTGCAAACAGCTGATGTGTCCAGTCCTTTTCTAAATCCTTAATTTTGGTCTTTGTAGCATTTAAATAGGACTGAAAACAGTCCTTGATTGGACAGGTGTGAGATGGATTTACATGCTCAGAACAGTTAATTAAGCCTGTGGAGGTCGTGCATGCTGTTTCAGCTTTCTATTTAACCTGTGCTTTGCAATGCTTGGCCAGTACTTACCATGAATTCCTTGTGTATGAAGATTGTAGCCTATTCTGCAGTACATGCCAGCAGTTACTAATAAATGTATTAAGCCTTTATATTTTTCAGTCTTTGCCTAGTTCTCAAATGCACTTGGCTACAGGAATGTATTTTTTGTCCCTAGTCTGTTTCTTCACTGTTGAAGAACTGCTGTTCTTGATGACTTACTGAGCACGCTGAGCTGTGTATATGTTTGTATGTACTTCTGAGAGACTCTGCTCTGCTGCTTAGACTTGTTCCCTAGGTAGCATTCTTCTCACCTTGCAGCTGGATAACATCCTGAATGCTCTCTTTGAGTTGGTTTTGGGGCAAGGGTAGTTTATATGACCCCAGCTACTGCTCAGATGTCCAGTACAGCTATGCACTGCTGAGCAAGGAGAGCGAATAATGTACAAATGCTTGATTAGCTCTTTCTATTAGAAAAATTTGAAGTCTCAGGAAAGCAGGCATCTGGAACCTTCCCCATCAGCTGTGGTAGAAGAGCTGTGAGCTTTCTGTCAGTGCAGTGTCATTATCACTGCACAGCTTTGCTATCTCACTGTGTAGGTGGTGAAGTGTTCTGTTGGCTGAGCTCTTTGGTTTCCAGATGTATGGGACATTAAAAGCAATTTTGGCTCTTGTGAGCAATGAGGAGGAATGTTTTTCTAGTGACCTTGGAGTTTCAGTCTTGTAAATTGGAATTTGCAGTTTCTCATCCAAGAGTCCCCTTTGGCAAATGGTCTCTCATCATGCTGCCTTGCTTAGGAACAGTACAAAAGGGTAGCTGAGCTGGGATTATCACTGTTGTGTGCTTCACCTCTGGAAGCCCAGGGCTAGTTTTCACTTCAAGTGTCTTATCACATAAGTACTTGTAAACTTTGTGCTTGAAGTTAGAGTTGGCAAGGTTCCCTGCACGTCTTCTGTAAGGTAACATAGTCCTTCCAACCTTTGTACGTAGAGATACTTGTATTTTTCCTTGCTGGAGGAATGGGAGTATTCCAGTGTAACATAAAGGTGGGATGTTTTGGTTAGGCTCATGGTCTCAGCCCAGTGATCCCAGCAGCTTGGCTTCCCTACCTTCTGATTCCATAATTCTCATCCCATTGTCCCAGCACTGGAGCAGCCAGGTGATAATGTACTCATACAAATATGTTTGCTGCAAAAGACCTGTGAACTTCGTGATTTTCTGTGGATGGTTTTCTCATAGGTGACCATTGAAATTCATGCCTTGCTAAGAATTACAACCAGTTCTCTCTCTTAAAGCTATGGATTTATGACTGAGTAGCAAAGCATTTTGAGAAAATGTCCTCATTTTCTTACAAAGCAGTGTAGGCTTGTCGATAGAGTTTTGCAACCAAATAACCTTCAAAAAGTGACTTCCCTCTGTAGTTCAGTCTAATTGTTTTAGTAAGGAAAAACTAACATTCTTTTACCTCATAGTGAGAAATTGTGTGACTGGTACAACCCTTGAAGAAGGCAGAGGCAGAGATGAGGGCAGTTCTGAACTCTGATAATCAGACAAAGTCAGGTGCTGGGCACAGGGACAGGGAAAGACACTTCTACCTCTTCCCAGGGCTGAGCAGATGTGTTGGCCCCTGCTAGCCCATGCTCCTCAGCCCTTCAGTGCTCTAGGGAAAGAGGAGAGTTCTTTGTGCACCTCTGGGCTAGTACAGGGACCTTGGATGTAGTTCTGATGCTCCTGAAAAGAACCAGTTTTCAGTGTAGAAGCACCTGCAGCAGGGAATGCCAGAGGGTGGGAATGTGGCATCACTGACCCAAACCCTGCAATTTGTGCCCAGCACAGCACTCATGCATGTGCTGTGGGTGCATGAGAAATAGCTGGTCCTGTGTAAGCTGACCGAGCACTGGGGCATGAATTAATTGGGTGCTCATGTGAGCTGTCTCCAGGCTTGTTTGTCAATAGCTTGAGTGCTTGTGCATGAAGTGATTGAATGCTAATGTATAGATAAATTGGGCAGTCATGCCTAAGCTAATTGGGCACTAGTGCATGAAGTTTTAGGACACTCACGTGTGAAATGATGGGATGCTGTTCATAATTTCATGGGCTGTTCATGCATAAAACTATCGTGTGCTCATGCATGAACTGATCAGACGCCTATCATGTATGCCACAGCCCTGCAGTGTCTGCTCAGCCACTTGCACACTGGTTGGGCTTTGTGTTTGCTGCCAGCTGGGAGCACGTGGACATCCATTCAACATCTCCCTCTGCCCCCAGTCCTGGCTGGCCAGCAAACACAAAACAGCATTTTCTGCAGGAACTGGCCTAGAACAAACCCAAACCCAAACAAGCTTTTGGGCAGGAGATTACAATTGTGTGACAGGCCATCCAAAAAGAGCTTTTGTCTTCTGCGTCCAAGGGAATTGACAGCACTATGCTGCAGAAGATGATGTTGCTGTCGCCTGCCTGTGGATACAGAGCACATATTTGCAGCCAGTGCTGACAAAGAACTTAAGATGAGGTCCATGGGGTCAATGGTGTGCTGGCCTGGCTTTTATATTCCATTAAATTAATTGAGTGCCTGCATGAGTCTCTAGAATCCTGGACCCTGGTTTCTCCTGATTCCCAGGAGACCCATGGCAGCCTTTTTGGGAAGGCAGATTCGAGATTTGAGGGGATTCGAGAGCTTTTGGTTTCCCAATGGAAGTACCTGTTCCCTCCCAAAAACATTGCCCCACCAAGTGCTCCCGATTTTCTGGCCAGTGGCCAGAGGTGCTGTGTAGAGCTGGAGTTTCAAGAAGCAGGAGTTGAACTAACCCATGACTTCAAATAACTTTGAGCAGTAATATGCTGGAAAATGTCCATCAGCAGATACTGGAAGAAGCAGGAGTAACTGAGTGTCCAGTACTGGAGGTAGAGCTTCAACAAAGTGGAGCTGGAATGAGCTGGAAATCAAAATTAGCCTATATCCATCAGCTGGAGCTGTAGGAAGCCAGAACTGCTACACAAAAGCTGGAGTTTCAACAAGCTGGACCTGAAATCACCTTCAACTGAAAACAAGCCAAAGCTGTAAGAAGCTGGAGTGATCAGTAACTGGAATTGAAATCACCTGACCTGAGCAGCAGCAGCATCTCTCATCACAACTCTGCAGGAGCTGGAGCTGCAAGACAGAGCCAGAGCTTTAAGAAGTGGCACCTGAAGTTAGCTGGGGCTTCCTGAGCAGTAACATGCTGGGCTCTCTGTCAGCAAGAGCTGTAGGAAGCACGAGCATCTCTCATCCAGAACATCCAGTCACTGAAGTGCCCATTAGCTGGACCTGCAACAAGCTGTGGTGTCCATCAGCCTTCCAGCACTGCTGAACAGAGGAGCATCTGCTATCCACAGCCTCTGTTAGCTAGGGCCAAGGGAGAAATGACAACAGGAACTCCTGTCCTGCTGGCACAGACTCTGCCAGGGCAGGGAATGGGAAGGTGCCAGGTGAGAGTTGCAGTGAGCAAGTACAGCCCTATATTATCTGCATCAGTCCAAACAGGCACAGGGATCACCTCAGGGCCTCACCCCACATCCCACTGCCCCAGCCAGGGAGTAGGGCAGTGGGATGTGGGGTGAGTCCCTGGAATTGGGACACAAGTCAGCAGGTCATGGCTAAAACCTGATGCTCTTGTCTCTCTTCAAGTCATGATGCTTATCTGATGACAAATAAACTTCGCTGTGAATGAAACAAGCAGCTACTTTACTGAAAGAGGGGAAGGTGCAACCCCAGCAGTGTGACATTTGATCCTTTAAGCATGTCTGGTTAAGGGGTTTTACTGCTTTAAACTGCCTTTTCTAAGCCTTTAGTTGAAATTCTATCTCTGTGGCCTTTCTAATTATATTTATACTTTCACTTGACACTGGGTGGCAGCAGCTCTATGAACACACTATTCAGTAATCCATTTCCTTCTCCTTTTCCTCCTTCTCCTTCAATATTTTCGCAATTCAAGAGCAATAAATTGGAAGTGCTTATCACTTTTTGACATTACTATATATATTTATGCAGAATAGTTAACAAGTTAGGTGTTGTCTTTCCTCTTAAAATGAGGAGAAAAGTGCATTTTCATAAAATTTCAGGCTCAAATGTTCCTTGCGGTGGTGAGGGGACTGAAAAGGCCTTCTCTGGTTTCTGACTTTTACCTTGCCTGCCTGATTGGCACACCCACAGTATTTCCCTTTCAAGCTGGTTTGTTTCCAGATCCTCTGCTCTCACTGTTGCACTTCTTGGCTGCAAATTTCAGCCTCCCACGTTCTCCCCCTTGTCCTTAATGTGGAAATTAGTTAAATCAGTTAATCAGTTACGTTGCTGTTACTCCTTTTGCACATTATAACAACTGTTAAATGCAAGTTTCTCTTTCCAGGATTCAGTCTCTTAAGGGATGGGATGAGTGTTTCATCCAGAAGAACCAGATTTTATGATTACACCAGCCCCTAGGGTACTTCTTGTGGAACTGAGTTCTCTTCCTTTTCAAAATGCCTTTTCTTTCCTTTGCTGTGGTATGAAATTGCCATGCAGACAAGGGAAAACAAGTCCTGTGTGGGGAAACCAGCAAGTGACCAGACACCATCAGCCTATGAAAAAAAAAAAAAGAACAGGCCAAATTCCAGCCTTTTTTGGCTTTAGACCATTAGGAATCTTTTGCAGTAAGAGCTTTAAGAACTTTCAGGGAAGAGCCAATGATAAGGTGGGGTATCTTGGAGTTTTTTTGTTTGGATGATTTGGGTTTTTTGTGCTGTACCTCTATACATCAAACGCAAACAGCAGCACCCTGGTAGGTTTTAGGCAGAAGGAATTTGAAAATCATTAAGCCATTTTTTGGCCAGGGTGGGCTCAAATCTGCAAGCCTCCTCTAAGGGAAATGGCCAGGAGAAAAGTCAAATCTATTTGCAAAACAGGTGGAGTTTAAAACTGGAAGAAAAAACCGTGCTTTTCTCCTGGCTGAGAAGACAGGCGGTTGCAGACGAAATACTTTTCACTGCTGTGTCATTGTAATGAAAAAGAGCTCATCTCTCAGGTGTGGGGCTCTGTGGACTCCTGTCTTGGCTTTAAGGACAGCCAGAAGTAGTGATGTGCACAGGCTCACTGTACAATAGGATTCACTTTTTAACCCAGTGGTCACTCCTGGGCCTGGTGTCATAAGGACATGTGGGGGATGCCACCTGCTAAGCTGGAAACAGGCTTTGGTTTTTGGTAGGCATCAGGCCCTGCACGCAAAATCAGATGTGGTAGTTTCCAACAGTTGTCTTGTAACAGCTGCTCAAATAAATCCATAGTTTATAAAATTCAGTGTGACAATGCCTATTGTTAAGAATCTCACAAGCTCAACCAATAAACCCAACTGAATCTAATAAATTTGTAGTGAACTCGTTGCAAAATAGATTTCAGAGAGCTTGACACAGAGCCACAGCACATCAGGAGTCACAATGAGCTCACGTTTGGGAATTCTGCCAAAGGATGCACCTGACCCCTGAGTTAAATCCTGCTGCTATCCCCAAGACAGACAGCTGGGCAATATTTATGTAGCAAACAACAGATAATAGGTTTACAAGAAAATAATTACCCACCTTTTCCGTGCCTGGTGTGCAGCTCAGTTTGCTTTGAACTTGTAACTCCATGTCTGGCACCACCTTGCAGATGATGTACAGAAAAACCAAGCCCTCACCTCTTCCCTCTGATTACAAGAACGGGACCACAACCATGGGAACCACATCCCTGAACGTGGACATGCAGCCGCTTCAGTGGTGAGAAATACAACTGGGAAACAGATTGCTGTACTGGGTGCATTCCTGTGTGCATGTTGATTTACCCCTACTGGTTTAACCCTACATCAGGATGTAAAGAAGTCAATCAGAAATGTTCAGATCCATGCCAGGAAACAAAACAACTGTGCTACAACATTCAGGGACAAGAAACATAAGAGAGAAAGAGTGCCAGTCTTGTGCTGCCTTGCAGTAAGTGGGAAGGGAGGGAGAATTCAGGACTGCGTGCTACATTACAGTTGGGAAGGCTGGTTTTAATTTCCTCTTCTTTCCCACACTTTCTACACAATTTTGAGGAAGCCAAATTGTCAAAGGAGTCAAAACCCAAAGTAACACATAGCTCTCTAGAGCTTCAAAATCATCAAGGGACTTAAATCTCTCAGGACTTTGTCAGATAAAGATAAAAATTCTTCTTACCACTACACTGTATCCTCTCACTCTGCTACTGTTCCTGCCTCTCTGAAGTGCTCAGCTGCATCAGCACTCTGATCTGGTACTTGGGGGAAGGCACTTTCATGTCACCAGCCCAGGCTAACTGTTCCCTCGCCTCTGTTCTCTGTCAGGAACAATCTTCATCCCTCCTGCCTCCTAAGGCAGGTTCTCTTGTGGCAGAAGTGCAGGGGAAAAAAGCACAGCTACAGCTGAGTTTCAGTTTGAGGGAGCCACACCATAAAAGCAAAGCTGACAGGACAGAAAGGCAAAGCACAGATAAGAACACCGAGGACAGAACTCAGACAATTACTAACATATCCACAGCATGCCCAAAATCTGAACATCAAAATCTGTTATTCAATGAGTGTAAACTAGAAAATACTGACTCACTTACTCATGCCCTCGTGTTACATCAGCATAACTCCACTGGTGGTGAGCTGAAGTCTGAAGTATATCTGTCTGTCAAAGACAGTGTGAAATCAAGTAATATTTAGTCTCAGCTTCTGCTGAGACTGCTTCTGTGTCAACTTCTGCTTGTTTCTGGAAAACTTCCCCTCAGTCAACTGCATACATGCCAGAACTAGAATGAATTGAATGTACATGGGAACTCTACATAAGCACAAAATAATCTGTGATCTCATTTATTGCAGCTTCTCATACATTCATTTTCTCAACATCCACTAGGGAAAACAAAATCTGAGTGAGGGACATGCTGCAAGAAATGACATCAGTGTCTCTTTCTCCAGGGTAGCCTTTTCTGCCTCAATCTCTTCTGAATCACGTAGACAAGTATAAATCCAGCCTATGAATCTGGACTGCTGTATGGAATATGTTTGTAAAAATTAATGTCCTTCTCATTACATTGTAAGCTTACTTTATTTGCACACAAATAAACAAGCTAAATTAAACTTTATTAAGGAAATATATCCCACAGCTGCACAGACTTAATGCTAACTGCACTAAATTTATCATACCGATATTTTTTCACTTTAAAAACATATATATACCCCCCATTATTATAATATATATATAAGGAAATTACATAGAATGGAAAAATACATTCAAAAGCTTTTTATAAAACTTGGCACAATATTATTTTGCTGTAATAAAAATATTTATGAGAGAAAGACAGATGCACAGAGAAACACAAATACCTAACGTCTAGTGCTTTGTCTAAATCCTGAAAATAAAATTTAGTCTTTGGTATTACTAAACAAAGTTAAGTTGCAACCATCTAGAGTCCCAGCTTACAGCCTCTGCTCCACCTTCTCTGATTCCACTTTGCACAGGCTTTGCTGGCTGCAAGTTTCCATAATATTTTGCAAACAGGCAGAGAAACAAAACCAGCTAAATGTGTAGTGTCTTCTTTGAAGTGCTCCATCCAACCTTCATTAAATTAAATGGAAAATATTCTATTCCCTTATTCAGGCTGAAGGCTATACAAAATATTTAAATTGATTTGCTGTCAAACCGATGGTCACCCACCAGTGAAAAATAATTATAACCATGTAACAAACCATGGAACTGCCCCTGTGGCATTCCCTCCCTCATTTTCCCCTTCCCAGTGGGACAAGTCATGACCAGCAGCCAGGGAGATGATCCAGCATCCATGGGTAACTAAACCCTGAGCACACAGTACAAGTTGCCCGGGAGGTTTTCCATCCAGCATGTGAAATGCGGTTATGGTGCGGCAGCTTCAGTATGGAAATTTAGATTGGACTTGCTCTCAGCAGGAGCTGAAATAAATCCAAGCAGTGGCTGCAGATGCATCCATCCCATAAACCCAGCATGAAACCCAGGAACATCCCTACTTGAACAGCAGCTGGGGTTCATAACACAGAGCAGCAGAATTTTTCTGTATAAGCCACGAATGCACAACATCCGTCTGCATTTTTTCACTGCAAGGTAAAACCTTTTGTCCATCTATTTTATCTTCACACTGCACAAAAGCAAAACATCTTAAGAAAGGCACATGGCTCTTTGAAGCAGCAAGGGAAATGCATACCACAGTCTGATTCTCTAGGCAGCTTCTATTATGCATTTTGTTTGACCAGTCTCACATATCCAACCTGGTGCAAAACTAGAGTGACAGAGAGGCAGCTTACACAGTGATACTATTTTAGCTGTAGCTAAATCAAATCAACCTTTCAGTGAAAGTCTCTTTTCTACACATTTCTGGATCAATGCAATACAGGACATTTTGGGGGAAAAGTGAAACACAGCAGAGAAAAAGAGAAGTAAGTGCCTATAGTTTTAGCTACTGACAAATGTCACAGCTGTTGGCTTTTGATACCCATCCTCTCTACCCAAACAAAGATGTGTGGTAACCTTGTTAATATCAAAATTTTAGCTAGTGATATTTTTAGTGGCAAACCCATAGATCCAACCAATGGTATCTGAAAATGTTCATAGAGACACTGTGTATAAAAAAAAAAAATTCAGGTTACATCTGCTGAATGAATGCACACCCTCGTTGTAAAATGCACAGATTTTGGTGGATTATGCAAACAAGTTCTGGTTCTGTACTGTCTTCTATTCTTCAAGGAGTGCTGTGCAATTTGTGTAACTTCATTTAAAGCAAGAAACAAGATAGAACTGATGCCTATGAGTCTCTATAAATGTGCCAGAAGGAAAAATGATCAGAAATCCTTGTCCCAGCCTGAAAGTTCATCTGGAGGGCTTCCCACTTCAGGTGGATAGCTGTCAAAGTAGCTGTAATCAGTCGGTCCAGACAACTAGGACATTGAAAACACAAATAAAAGGGTGTTTCAGAAAGTACCTTTTGAAAATGTTTTCTGTTGATTATGCATCATTTTTGTTGCTCCCAGCATGGAAATGAAAGGCTAATATGATATAGATGATGTCTTTCAAAGGATACAATTCCTCCTTCTTTAAAAGAAATACCTCCAGTAATTACACTGTACAACAGGACAGTGGCATTAGCCTTCTTGTACAAAAGGACTTCCCAAATATTATTAAATCCTCAATTTCATCCAAAGCCCTGTTAATTCAGTAAGAAAACTGGGCCACACTGTACAGTTTGGATGCTATTTAAGACCAAATCTACGCTCATACAGTAGCTACACAAAGCAGACCTCAGAATTAGTTTTTGTTTCAAATTAAGATCAAAGTGAGTTTCAAATGCTTTACCCTTAGTCTTTTTTCATTTTAGGGCAAAAACAAATAGGCCATTTAAAACTGGGGCTTACTCAAGGGTGTGTTGGAACTTAGTAGGAGAACACAGGAATTTGTACTCTTCACAGTAATATGAACAGTGCATCTTAATAATGTGCCCATTACCAAGGGAGATGTATTTTTTCAATATTAGTTTCTGACCAAACACCATTTGTTCTGGTAATGGTGAAAACGCTATGCGAAGTACACAGGCAGAATAATATTTCCATTACTTGACTGACTGTAAGTTATGTATTGCTTGCTGTCTCTCTTTCATTCAATTTTCACAAAAAATGTTGAACTGTAATAATTCAAATGCATCTTTGGGAAATTTTGCTATCACCATCAGTTCTCCTTTGTAGCCAAGCTGTGTTAGTAAAGCATGATACTGAAAGCCAAAGCCAATACCTCTCTTTTTAAAGGTGATGTTAATTTCCTCACTTTCAGACTATCCCAGTTAAAACCACTCAACCACCTGATTAAAAAGAGATGAAAGACAGACAGGGAGAGACCAAAAGAGAAAGGCAGGTTATTTTCTGACATTCTACTACAAAGAGCTGAAAATCACATGAGCAAGGGCTATAAGAAGCTGTTTTCATGCCAACTCCTGTAACAGCACAGTTAGAAGGAGGAATCTCGAGCACAATCGTTGCCATTCAAGGCAGGGGCAGCTTCAGCACCACCAGGCACTTTGGCACTTCTGTACCGAGGAGGTGCAGAGACAGGCAGGCTGATACATGCAGAAATACAGATTGTGTGTCTCCTTGGAATGCCACCCTTTTTACAGCATGAGAAGAGGGAGGGAGACAAGCAGAAAAATCAACTTCTTTCCCCAAGCACAAGGCGTAGGTCTTAGAAACAACTCAGATAAAAAGAGAAAGCAGAAAATGTTTAATTTACAGAGGACTTTCTTCGTTAGAAGAAAGACTTGCATTAGAAAAATTCATTGTGAGAAAGACTCTCTTTGGAGGACAAAACCCTAAAATTATTGCTCTGGAGACCTTAACTACCCATTCTTACAAAGAAAATGTTGAAGGGTCAGGAGGTCTGAGAGGCAGATGCTGAAATGGCATCAATTTCTCTGAGAACTGAATTAAACTCCTACATCAACAACCTGCAGCAAAACCAGTAAAAAATCAGATTTCTAGATAATCATGCTGAGGATTTACATTCATATTGTTGCTTGCTATAGTTGCAGAAATACTCATTAGCAACAGAAATGTCTATAAGTTTACCTGTATGGGTTCTAACATATTAAAAATAGTTCAAATTAAACCCCAAATTTTCTTCTTGGAAGTTTCTTTTGCTTACCTGTGCTTCTTGATGTCATTTATTCCATTCCTCAAATTGCCTAATCTTTCTGTAGGGTTTTGCCTCAAAAAAAAAAAAAAAAGAGGAAAAAAAAAAAAAGAAAAATAATAAGGATAAGATTATATAAAACATTGCTATTTTTAAAAGAGCATTTGTAGGTCCTAACTGCTTGCATTTAACAGTTGCATTTAACAGCTTGCATAAAACATGTGGCCAGGGATGCAGCTTGCATAAAATGTGTGGCTTCATGAGGAGATATAATGAGCTGTTACTCACTGCTCCTTTTTTCTGAGGATGGAGAAACCTTCTAGAAAGCCAAAACAGTGTCACTCAGCTGTGAGAAGCAGCACAGGGAAATCAACCAGCTGAGTTTTAGTTGCACATCCTTTTTTTTTCCTGGCTGGCAGGTCTGAGTTACAAAAGGAGGCAGATCAAAATTTACAGCTACAAAGATCCTTCCAGTCATGGTACACAAGAATCTTGAATACTGTTCCCGGTGCCATGAATGAAATCCTGCAGGAGCTGGGAATCCAAAGTCAGTGTCACCAGCCAGAGGTTGTGCAGACCACTGGGTTAGGCTGGCCCTTTTGAAATACCACCTTCTGCACATTTTCTACAGGACTTAAGCCAGTCTTTAAGTGCCCTACGTGTTCTGTAGAATCTATATGCCTAAGTAATTTTGGAAGCTTTTTTTTTTTTAACAATGTGCTTGATTTGAAAATCAAATTCCTTAGCTCTTTCCTTAGCCCCTGCTTAATAAATCTTCACAAAGATGTGTTTCAGAAAAAATTCCCTGCTACAGAGAAAGCCCAGAGCCTCTGCTGCCTCTGCAGACTCAGAGGTGTGACACATTCAGGGGTATGCAATGCATACTGAATACAATCAGAACAGACCATGCCATGCATAACAATTCCAATTGAAGTTGTCAGGAATTCAATGCTCAAGTCTGACTCCTACAAAAGCTCAATCTATCTACACTCAGGCTTTGCCCCAGGCTGCCCCTTCTACCTGCAGAGTCTGCGGATCAAATCCTCAGGTCGCCTTGTTATTATTTTAGGAAAATCCAGCTTTTCAATGCCTTTGAGAATCAAATTGTATGTCATCATTTGATCAGCCCCAGAGAATGGTGGGCTAGAAAAAGAAAGCAACACTGATAAATGGAACATCTGGCAAGAGCAGATGTGGCCAGTACTTATCTAAGCAAATATTTGAGAATATAGAAAAAAATATGGAAAAAACCCCCACCTTCCTACTTTTACAACCCTCACCCTTTCAGCCTGTTTAAGATAATAGAAAGGCTTGAAGCTGAGAAGCTTCCTGTAGGTACCAGGTAAAATGCATGACCACATGTGTCCCTCTAAGCCTAGCTCAGAGAAGCTTCCAGGTTGTATTGCCACTGAGCATTCCCAAAAAATTGTCATGGAAGTGTGCAGGGAGCTAAAAAGAGAGCCCTGCTTACAGTTCACCCACCCCACTGCACCCCATCACCCACTAATGGGGAAGAGAACAGTCTGTTGTCACTTGCTCCTCACAGGAAACATCAGCAGCAGCTACAGGAGCCCTACACCTGCCAATTATAGCTTGTGTCTGGATAAGCCAGAGCTGAGAATGTGGAACCCACTTGGTCTGTGACATTCCATCATTTCAGAAATGTAAGACATGCATAAAGAAGTATCATTTTGCAAGGCTGTCTAAAAATAGCCTTGGAAAGGTTTCTAAAAACAGACAAACTAGGTAAGAACTTTGAGAAGGAGGCACTTACCTGCCAGTGAGGAGTTCGTACACAAGAATCCCAAGGGACCAAAAATCCACGCTGAAGTCATGGCCTTTACTCAGAATGACTTCAGGGGCAACATACTCAGGGGTTCCACAAAATGTCCAGGTTTTCTGCCCTGATCCAATCTTCTTTGCAAATCCAAAATCAACCTGATCAAAATCAACACATGCTGCATAATGGAGTTTTGCACTGGGAAGCCTTAAGGTCTTAATTGCTTCCCCACCTCCCGCAAAGACTCCAGAATTGTTAGTTTACAGCTAGAACAACCACACAGTGGGGTGGTGAAGGAGACAGAGGTAATTCCACTGGATTACTGAACATTGTAAAACAGATACATTTATTATCACAAGTAATTTTCTGAATAGTTTTCCCTTTGGGGAGAACAACCCATGATTTCCTTGACGACATGAGATTTACTGTCCTTGGAAAGCAGTGGGCTGCTCATTGTTTTCAGAATGGATATTTCAAGCTCCCTGAAGGGTATTCTTGTTGCGCTTCTCATGGTCACAGCAAAGCATGGCAGGAGTTCTTTTCTGTGTTCCCTTTCTACAAAGAGAGGGAACCTGTGACTGTAAATTCAATCAATGAATGTTGAAGCTACGATTGTGTGAGGCTGGACAGGGAGGTAATTCTGCACCCGGGGAATGTGGTTTCCCTTCTTACAATAAAACTGACTGCTGGGAGAATTTTTTCTTTTGCTGTTTATACTGTGGCAAGAGCTCTCAGAGGCTGCAATTCCCCAGTTTGCCCATGGCTTGCAGTGACTTTGCAATGTCTTTGTTTCTCATTGTGCAGTGAGAGGCCCTCCCTCTTTACTGCTGAAGCACAAGAGTTACTACACTCCAGGATCCTGGTTCTATAATTATGTGCTATTTATATCCCCCTGCAAAGAAACAGGATACAGGCACAAAAGGATAACATTACAATGGATTGCATCTTACCAATTTTATATATCCTTCAGCATCCAAAATTAAATTTTCTGGCTTCAGGTCTCTGTAGATAATTCCTATTTGATGCAGATAGTCAAAAGCCTCTGTCACACACCCAACACAAAACTTGGTGGTGAATTCATCAAAGCTGCCTCTGGAACAAAAATAATCACAATTAAGTTCTGGAAATGCCTCAGTTATTAACTAGATAATATGTAACAACCAGAATATTAACCAAACTGAACCAAACATCTTTTCATTGAATGGAGAACCTGCTCAGTAGCCACACGGGGCTGACTTTAAAGGGCAAGGTTATGCTGTGTTTGCTGCTACCTGTCTCTTAGCAAGCTCCACAATTCCCCTCCAAGGCAAGCCTCCAGGAGCATGTACACATATTTGTTATCCTTGAATGTGCGATACAGCCTGTGGAGACAAACAGCAGCAATTTAGGAAAAGCAAAATAAAAAGTGAGACTTGCAGTGTCTTTCCTCCAGAGCTCACGTGTGCCAAACCTCATTCCTAACAGTGCTGCCCTGGGGGTCAGCTGGGGAACAAAATCAAGGAAACCTTATGCTCAACTTACTTTACAACAAATGGAGAACATATCTGCTCAAGGATTTTCTTCTCAGAATAGATATGCTCTTGCTGCTTGGTGTCCACTATGTGTTTCTTCTTTATACATTTCATAGCAAAAGCCATGTTCTCATTTTTAACTTTAACCTGTGAATGAAAATGATGAAAACACATGAGGCAAAGAAAGGACGTTTTACTAAATTGTTCTCAGTAGATACACTGATATCCATCTTTTTCAACATAGCACAGGACTGAAATTGGTGGCTGTAACAAGAGACAAATTCCAGATTTTCTGCAGAACTGTTATGTATGATTTTAAGCCAAGCATCAGATATTTTAGTTTCCCAGTCCCCACTTGTAAAGTGAAATGTCCCCTCTGTTCATTTTATATATACCAAATAGCAGTAGCTTGGATAGGTACTACATATTACAATGAGTTTATATCGCAGTTAAATCTTCAATTTAAGATTTCTAATCACCAGCATAATACAAAAGAACAAAAGGAGAGGCAGTTTAGGAAGAATGTTTACAAATTATTTTGCATTACACTGAAATATCCAATATGCAATAAAAAGATGGAAGTTAAAACAGGGCCTCTTGGAAATGAAGGAAGCAGATATCTGTGTTCTACAGCTGGATGAGAATTCAATTTTTAGCTTAGTATTCTGATGCTGCAGTAGAATTCTAGTGTGGATTTTTTTTGGTGAACCATGAATCAGAATGAAACAGTTGATGGTCTAACTACTATAAAGGATTATTGACTTCACTAAAAGCACAAAGCCTCCTTTAATTTACCTTTACCTTCAGCAGCTTGCACAAAAAGCATTTAGGTTTTTGTAAGATGTTTGCAACTCAGCCAGAGACGAGTGGAATTTAAGGTTTTGGGTTAATGAAGCTCTTGGTATCCCCGAAGCACAGCTGTTCACACTATTGAATATGACTCAAAAGAGCCATTGCAAATTGTTGGAAATTTCCCAGTGAACACAGCTCAGAGATAGCTCCTGCTGGCTGCAGTTGCTGTGGGGCATACAGAAGCAGTTCTAACAGCACAGACAATGTGGTGCCGTTCACATTGCTCCAGGTCCAGGCAGATTCCTGGAAAAAGGCCTGCCATTCAGGGGACATAATGCAGGCAGGCACATCTATAAACTCCACATGCACAAACTGATGACTATGTCTAGTGACCAGGAAGGTACTTTCAACAGCAGGAGATGGAGGCACACAGGAATGGATTTGCTTCTTTAAACATCCTGGTCCTGAATTGTTTTTTTTTTAACTATGCATTGCTTTATGGAGAATTATTTCTGCCTGAGGGGCACAAGCACATAAAATACCAAAATCCTTCACATTATTGAGTGGCTAAATCAATCATCCAAGACAGAGAGCTACATGAATAATTTTAAAACATTCTCTTACAAGCTCAACCCTTCCGAACCCACCAACACCCAGAGTTGTGACAACTTCTAAATTCTGGAATGGGGAAGGAGGGAACTGGGCTACTTTCTCCTTCAGCTCTATCATCTCCAAAGACACCTCTTTGGTCAACTGTCCACAGAAGGATCTTCCTCTGCATTAAGAAAATTAACATAGGTTAGTGCTTTTCCTTGCCATTATTTTTAATGATCCTATATAAAGGAAAGGAAAGGAAATGGAAAAGGAGGAAAGGGGAAGTGGGAAAGGAGAAGTGGGAAAGAAACCCCTTCTTATTTCCTAACAGAATCTTAATGGAATCCTATGGAAGTAAATTAGAAGAAAAGTAAATTAGAAGAAGAAGAATTTTAGTAATTCACTGAGTAGGATCGGCAGTAATTTTAGCAAGAGCTGATCCCTGGTGAGATTCCTGTTGATGCAGGCAGCTGCAAAAGTTTGGGCAGTCCAAGCTGGAGAGGCAATGCTTGAAGGAGTGTGTACCAGTTCCAGTAGAATGATCAGAAATAAGAATGCAGCTATATTTCTAAACAGAGGGAAAACACACTCTGCTAACCTTCCAGCAGTGCTCAGACTGAAACCAAAGGTACATAAACCAAAAGTGTGGCCTACAGCTAAAAGCAGACATCAATATCATCAGTGCTACACTGAAACGTTAAGAATAAACTGTTTCTTTATGTCTGCTTATTTCTTTTTGATAATCTTTTGCACAGTAATACAGTTTCCTTAACTCAACCTGGAGTTAAAGTTGGCCTTTAGGGGTTTTTACCAGTCAAAGAACTTACCACCAAAATGCAAAATCTATTTGAACACAACATAATTTTTTTTTCTGTGCTCAGTTTTCCAGGAATAGAATGAATTCTTGTTTGGAAGTCAATACCCTGATATTCTATGTAATTTTTGTATCAGAAAAAGTTTGTTTGGCTCCATAAGCATAGCCAGACCATATTATAACAGTGAGTGCTGTCATTCTTAGGAATCCATCTCCTTCAACTCCTAGCCATTATTTTACTTACATATCTATGACTCTTTTTTGTGATTACCTACAATAGGTGTAACAAACAAATGATCTGACTTACTTCGCGTGTCGCTTTTCGTCAGCCTGGGCCAGATTAGCCACATAACCTTCCAGGTAAGTTTGCAGCTCCTCATAAGTTCCAACTGTTTGATTAAATGTCCTAAAATCACAAAGGAAACATCATAAACTGCTAAACATTTAAATTATGACCCAGCTGAAGTTGATTGATACTCAAGGATCACTTCCTCCAGGCTCAAGAAATGATCAAGAAATCTGGCAAAGGGGGCAAGAGACCTGTGTGGAGAAATAAAGAGCTCCTGTAATTACTCAGGCTTAAGTGGGAAACACAGGAGATGGAAGCTGGCTCAGGCTACTTGGAATAATATAGAGAGATTGTCAAGGTAAATGTAAATGAGACAAGGAAGGCTGAGGCCCACCTGGAATTAATCTGGCCAAGGATGTCAAGGACAAGAAGAAAGGCATCCTCAAAGACATCAGTAACTAAAGGAAAACAAAGGATACGGTGGACCCATTACTAAATGGAGCAGGGACTCTGGTGACAGAGAAGGCAGAGTTACTGAATGCTCTCTTTGATTGGTCTTCACTGACAAGGACAGGCCTTAGGAACCTCTGACCCAGGAGATAAGGATAAACACCACCACTACAAGGAGAGAAAGAAAAGAGTAACTCTGAACCACTCCTAAGCTTCTGTGCTCTGGCACCTGCTGTCAGCCTCTCTTCATTAGCATTCCTAAAGCACAACCACTCCTTCAGGATTCATTTAAGGAAGCACTGTGGTTGTGCCTACAGTGAAGTCACATTAACCCACTGAAAGTCAGGTTAGCCTAATGAAAGAGGATGTAAATCTTTTATTAAAGTGTAATGTACTTACTCTCTGTCTATAACGAGGCACTCCACGTTGTACTCATCTGCAATAACGTTTGCTGATCTGACGTCGTCACTGAGAATTGAAATGCATTAGGAGAATTCAGAAGCATATCAAAATCCTCAAAGTACCTCACACTGCACTCATGGAGGGTCACAGCTGCTCTAGGTGAAACTCCTCAAAGGCCTCTGCAGCCTGTACCTGGATTAATGCTGCTGAACCAAATACACAATTTAGCACTTTACTAGTTGTTATTATGGTCTAGCACAGGTTTTTTCCCAGTTTCAATAGGGTTTGGATCATGACATCCTTTAGCAACTTTCCAAAAAATTGGGGTGAGATGTAATTATCAGTACATCAGGATTCACTACTTATTTCTAAAATGATCCTTGGATATAAAACATTCCCAAACCCAAGGGATTCCCTACTCAATCACACATGTAAATATGTGCTGTGTGACTCCTTCTCTCTGTTTCTTACTGCCATGGGCAATGGAAACAAGAGCTCATTCCAGTCACGATGGACCTTATCCATTCTGAAATCACCTGGCACAAGTTCTCACCACAGTTTTTACTGAAGTATTAACAATAAGCTACAACGCAGAGGGTCAGAATTTGACTTCTACAGGGAAACCAAAGGTAGATGCCAGTGTAAACTTTCAAGCTCTCTCTGCAACCCCTCAAAACATTAACACAAATTTGGTCACTACCTTCATCTACTGACTTTACAGTCAAAAGAAAGATTATATTCAAAAGAGCCATGAGTTGTAGAATCTGACACACAGTGATGGGACAATTGAAATGCTACACATCATGAATCAGACAGTGTGAACTAACCTAATGAGAGCCTTTTCTCCAAAGTAATCTCCTTTGTGTAGATTTTTAATCACCTGAGGCTGCGAGTGGTCTGTAGTACTCTGGGTAACTATCACCTGCAAAGTACAGGAACAAAAGTTTTGTAAGGGAAAGTTTCAAAGTATTGCATGATTTTCTTTCTTTTCTGTGTATTTGAGAAATGTCTTAAACTCAGTAACGCTGCAGAAAGAGTTACAGATATGTATTGTTACCCCCTCCTCTCAAAAATGACACCCAAACATTCCCTGACCCCTCTCTGATTTTTGCTGAGAAGAAGGAATATATTCATTATTGGCAACCCCTCAACATTTTCTCCTCATTGTTTTTGAAACAGAGCAGAATAAGCCACATTTTAATGAAAGACTGAAAAATACTTCAGTTGCCACAGTGGGCAGATGTCATATGAGCTTTTTCTCTTTTCAGCTAAATAGGCAGCACTCCAGAACCATTAACTAACATTTCCCCTCATGAAACTCTGCTTCCATAGTAGCACATGCTGCTGATGGCACCATGTTAACAAAAAACAAACTAGAATATCTACAGACACAGAGATGTTTTGGAAACTGGAAGTTTATTGAGGAAAACTCTCCTGATTTAATTCTTAAGAGTGCTGTGTCAGCCTCCAAGGTATCAGCTGAGGGATAAAGGCTGCTGCCTTGCCCCTCTGGGACTAACAAATGAAAGGATTCTGAGACACCTCAAAGGCCATTCTCCCTTAAGCCTGGGACTCCATTACTTAGACTTTTCACAAATCTATGTTTTGCCCATCAGATATTGCGGCATCTAGGAGAAGACGTAGGGTCAAATCTAATTTACAAAAAAATTGGCTTTACATCTCTGCCACAGAGTCAAGAGGCTTCAGGACACAATTTAATTACATTGTAATAGAAATAGTATAACATGGGTTCGTTGTGAATGAAAAATTAGGCTCCCTGAACCTCTGCAATGCTGCTCCAGGCTTTTATCATGATATTGTGAATGTAATAGCATGTGCATATATATGCATATATGCATATTGCATATATGCAATAGCATACCATTTTTACTGAAGACCACATCCCTTAAGGTAGCTTTTGAGATACAAGTGTTTGTAGATGTTATTTTATAAGTTAGGTTTATTATACCTTACCTTTCCTTTTGCTATTATAAAGAAGGTGTTTCCTTCTTCTCCTTCCCGAATAACGTAATCTCCCTTGTCATAGTACTCCTGGGGGGGGCAAGTGAGAGAAAATATTGTCCAATAAATCTTTGAAAGGTTACTATGCAGAGCTCTTAACACATGTGGATGTTTCACTGATGTTTAAATTCCTATGTCCCTCATGCCTCCATGCAAAAAGAATAAAGAGTTACCGCTGTCCTTGGAAAAAAAATCCCTATGCTATGGTTATATATCAAGCCTTTACCTTCAAAGACTGCTGGCAAATGCAGCCCTAAGGCACACAGATATTTGGCTGGATTCGTGTGCTGGGGACCTAATGTCTTCTTCCCTTACATTTTGCAGTGAATGTGGTCCAAGGAATATGAAAGTATTACATATCCACATCACAAAGAGATAAATTTGATTACCAAAAGAGTCCCGGAGAGCAGCTTTGTACTTAATCTTAATAAAGGATAGATTACAAATTCTCTTAGTTATTTGCTTGACTCCTTTGATGCCAAAAATATAACTTACTTCTATGTCACTAAATGTTATTATTTTCTGCCAACCTGGAATTCAACTCCGATCACTCCAAAGCCACTCTCATATTAAAAAAGCTTGGTTGGTTTTTATTTTTGCTGATTTATTCTACTTTGTTATTTTAGAAGCTTACTGAATACTATTTAGAAAATCTTAACAATATCTTACCACTTCCAGACAGTCCATGATCTTGGTTAATTTATCTTCAGGTAAGTTTTTCAGCAGGGACACACTTCCAGAAAACAAACAAACAAAAAAAAGCCCCACAACCCAAAGTAGTTATAATTAACAATTTTTTATGATCTCTACTCATCTATGCAATTTTTACAGTCAAATTTTATAACTGATTAAACTAGTGGTGAACACAGTATACAACTAAATCTTAATTTAGAAGGTTCAAGCATTCTCATCCTGGTTTTTAGATAAACAAACTTGCACAACTTAGAAATGCAGCAAACATTGGTCAGTTTGTAAATCAACTTTGTATTTCAGGAGAGGAAAGACTTTAGTGGTTATAAGGATTGATTTCAAAAGAATACAGCTACTACAAACCCAAGACATTATAGCAATTCAAGAATATATTTTCAAGTGCACTGCAGAGATTGCAAAATCAAAGGTAAAAACTTCAGTACTCTTTGGACAACTATTGAAAGATAACCCAATTACAGTAAAAACTTTGTGAACTTGCTGGTAAGAATGAAAAATCCTCCCACCCTGGTCACTTGGACTTGTAATAGCTAGGAAATGATAGAGATTTCTATCTGTTTAGGCTCAGCAAAGAAGTGTGTACAGAAATCAAAGATGGAGAGAGATGTGAAAATACACAGGACATTCTATGCATGGCCAGGCTTGGCACCTTGATTTGAAGGCACAACAGAATGGTCATTCTGTGGTAAAAAGATAAAATATTACATCAGCTAATTATGGTTTGGAACCCATAATTTCCCCATCTTCCTAAGGAAAAGCATGGCACCAACCTCAGTGTTCCCTGCAGGAGAGAATTACTCTGCTCTGCAGATTTCCTAGTAATTTATGTTGGAATTAGTTCATAAGTTGAGAGACATCCAGATCTCATATTCAAATCTCCAAAGGATAAGGAATATTCCTTAATCTACTCCAGCAGCAAACTAACTACTCATTGGAGGATTTACTTAACTTTATTTATTATATTGTTTTAAATTCTAGATCTGTAAGTTTCCTATACATTTATACTACTACTTAAAGGCATTCAAGCACCTACTGAAGTTTTCTAGTGTGATGCAAGAGAAAAACAATTAAAATGGGAAAACACTCTTTTAAAAGAAAAAAAAGACAAATATTCAGCCTTTTGAGGCCATATTTGCATGAAAAGCACCTTTTTCTCTCTGTTTACAAGACAAACACAGTATTGTTGTGCACCTTAGTAGGTAGCACAAAGCATATCAGAAGTAGAATTCATCATATTTACCTTCTAAGGAAGTTTCTGTATTGCTCTTGTCTGGTTTGTGCTGTCACTCTCATGATATTTTGAAACACTTCTCTGTCCAGTGCCCATGTTTTAACATTAGTGATTGCTTTGAAAAAACAAAAAAAGAAAGAACAAAATCAGCAATGTTTCCAAATTATTTGATGGATGATATTACAGCATCAGCTCATGGTAGCTATTTCACAAGGCCCAAGGCTGAATTTTAAAATATCCAGCACCTATTGTAATCAGACTTTTAAAAGAATTCAATTCCCACTTAAACAATGCTCAGTAAAGTAAGGAAGAGATTTCCAATTTCCCCTCTAGGGAATGCTTTTCATGCAATTCCATAGGCTGAGCAACCTTGAAAATGAGAGGGCTGAACACTTGGGAAAATCTACCCTAATCACGGACAGTCACTGCACTCAAAAGCTATGAAATGCAAAGAAGCTGATTTGAAAGAAGCAAGAACATGGTTGGTTTTCCAAAACCTATGTTGTTAAATACTGTGGCATGGATCTAACTCTAATTCAGATTATATGCAAATGTTTGTGAGATCCACACTAAGACAGAAATAACAGAGGTCAAGAAATGCATTTAATTACATTAATCCTGTGATCCTCACACACTTCCTCCAAGCTATCAATTATACAAGGGAATAAAGGGTAATCAAAATATTAATGACTCATTTTCAAAAGATAAACTATTAATACAGTAAACAGGCACAGGATTCAGCATCAACAGTGCAAACCACTAAGCAGCCTCTGAGTGCAATCATCGACACAACAGAACTGTTATTTTTTTAAGCAAAAGATGATTCTATTAAATTTAATCTCTTCTTTTAAAAGATGCTACACCATATTCAGCAGTTTTCCTTCTGCCCGAAGAAAGAACAAAACTGTGTTTTCTGTGAGATAAAATTTACAGACAAATTTGGGGCAATTGATTTCCTCCATTTAGCATCAACATAGATTATTTTTTTCAGGGAACAAAAATGCCAGGTTTAAAATGAAGCACAGTCATTTCTCATTGTACACAATATACACATATGCTCTGCCATCTTTCAAACTAGATCAAAAAAGTATTTTTGGATGCTGGATGGGAGAGTAAAGGTGTTACTTGGTTTTATTTCTCTCCTATATAACATCTTTCAGTTTACTTGGCACGAAGAAAACATGGCAAGTATCCAGCCTATTGCAAATGTGTTTCCTGTATCTTGCACCTTAACTAAATGAAGCGGTTATAGAGTTAGAAAAATGCCTGTAATCTCAAGAATGAGATTAAAAAAAGAGAGAAATTCAGAAACATAGGGGTAAATCACATTGCCAATTTCAAATACAGCTAGTGACTGTGAAGATGCTGCTGAGCAGCAGCAGCCACAGAAATGCTGTTTGGATGAAATCCTTCACTTGTGAGTTTTCAAAGACTGCAGGAAAAGGGCGTCAGGAGACCCAGAGTCAGGAAAGGGTTTTCACATATGTGTTTGCTGTTCGTGCTGTTATGACATTGTGCTGCTCTTCCTCCACAAGGATCACAGCAAAGCTGCTGGGGAGGGGTGGATTTCTGCAGTGACTGCAAGTATTCAAATACCTTTTCTTGTCCATAATTGGAGAATTCTTGTCCTACCTCAAAACCAATTAATGCTAACAAAGGCCTAAAGCAGCTTGACATCTTATTATGCAGAAACACTACTTTATAATGCTAATACTATACAGCAGGCAAAAAAGAAAAATAAGGAACATATTCAATTAGAACAGCATGTTTGTAAGAAAAATAATCACATTACTGATGCTGGTCTGTTTATCAGGCAGCAACAAAAACAGATTACATGTATGAGCTTCCATCTGCATAGCCAGCAACGATTAAGTGCCTAAACTGGGTGCAGGAAGAAAGACCAAAAGCTTTTACAGCAAACAACTTCTTGTTTTATTCCATTTGCTCCTTTTTAAGTCAACATGAACTCTTCATACTTACTGGTGGCACAAAGTCCCTGCAGATTTAGACAAGAACAGAAATTAGTCTTCAAACGAAAGTATTACTTATGGAATGGTGGAGAGTGGAAAAATTATGAACTTAACCATATTTAGTAACTCACTTGTTGGTCACAGAGCAATTATGGCATGTTGGAAAGGGAATCAGGGGGTATTTCATGGAGGTACACCCAGTCTTATGCAGGAAGAGGAATATTTGTATCAGAGCAACACTTAACAACTCCATCCTGGTCAGTCCCCAAGCTGCCAGCTGCAAATGGGTCTAGGCTCAGCAACATAACAATGATACAGAACTAAAAGAAGCACAAAAGAAACTAATTTCTGCATATTTTACTTCCTCTTGAGTTAGACTGTAGCCACTCTACTAAAAACACCATGGTTCTAAAATGCTTTCAAACTCACTGCAGTTTCATCCTCGGCACTGCATTTGACACAAGAACATAAGAGCCAGAGACCACCACCTACTAAAGCATCCAAACTTAAAACACAATCCCGCCCTAGCTGTTAGTATGCTACAGGTCAGGCTAGCCAGCACAATTTGGAGGTGCCTAATTGTTTATCAAGGGCTATGCCATAGATGGAATGACATTCATGACATAGTGTTATTAGAGTTTCCAAGCAGAAAGAACTCAAGGAAGAAATATGTGAATTTACTGTAGACAACCAAGACATGCAAACATCTATTAAATGAAAACTTCAAAGAAAATCTGGATATAACAGGGATGTCACAAAAAATCCACAGTTTTCATTTTGAGCAACATTGCTGTATTTAACCTCAGGTACCTTTCACAGAAGCTGTCCTTGTGCAATTGTATAAAATGGCCAGTTCACCAAATGCTGTCCACACAGGTATTGAGGAGAGTAGTTTATTCTGCTGAAAGACTTCCAGACTGCCCTCTGTCAAAAATCATCAGGATAATAGGTATTAAACCTGTGCTCGGCTGCACAGAGTGAATAGAAAACAAATCAATATATTTCTGACTTTGCTACTCCTTGGAACACAGGAATGGGAGCAACAGTGCAAAAAATAATTTGAAACCCACATAGAAACCAGTAAAGATTTATTTTTTTAAAAAGTACTGCTAATCTACAGATATGCTGTGGAAGGGAGGGCCATTCTAAATCCTGATGGATAAACCTTTGCTACAACAAACCACTCACCTGTGGTTCAGATACTCTAGTGTGGTGTAAAGAAAAAAAGTCTTAAAATAATGATCACAGGAGAAATTACTCACGTTTTATCTCTTCATACAGATGTATGAGTAAATATATGCAGAATGCAAAGGAGGGGGCAGAAAAATTAAAAGCACATTAAATCTTCATTCAAGAAGTTGTTCTTGAGCTTTACTAGCAAAAGTCAAAGAAAGTCTGAACTTCTTCACAATTTATGGCCCCAAAAAACCTTCCCCTAAAGATGTTATGAAAGTTCTGCCCTCTTCTCTCCAAGGTCCACACCATCTCCTCAAGAAAGGTTCTAATGTGCCAGAAACCAGGTGCACATCTCCTTTCTGATATTTCATCTGTTTTCAAAGTGTTATCATTTCGTCTTGCAAGAATATGACCACACCATCACAAATCCTGCCTCCTTTTTTTTCCTGTAACATTTCTGTTTTCCTAACTCAGCTACCATCATTTTTTTCCAACTAACCCATCCATACAAAGCCAGAAAATGAGATTTCCAACATATACCAGTTTGCTCCCATTTAAATATTCCCACCTCAACAGAAAATACTCCTTATAGTGTGAGCTCTAATGCATATGAGTCTCTGGGATTTTTAGTGGTCCCCAGTTGATGAAATATGGAAATTAATCACAATTTTTTTTTTTTAATGGTGAAATGATGACAGAGTTCATTGCTGGTAGGAGAAAAATTCCGGGTGTTAAACTATAGCTTATCAGCAATTTGAGGCACACTAGCAGTCATCACAAATGATTGCAGTCTTGTTGGCCTTATTTTAGGAAAGTCTTCTTATCCTAAAGCTTCGTGTTTGCTTTAGTTTTCTGTTTTTTCTTTTTTTTTTCTTTCCTTTTTTTCCCAGAAAAAAATAAGCAGTTTTTTTTTTAAAAAAGCAACCTCTCAGCTTTAAGAACAATGAATGCAATCTTTCATCTTTCAATTTCCCATACACAGAAAACTGGTATCTTATGGATGTTGAAAAGTAAGTTTATTTCAGGAGTGGCTTCACCATTGAGCAATTCTCTGTACTTTAAATAATACCTGTTCTTCCTCTGGAGAAGAAAGGGTTGGCTACACCTACAACAGAAAGGAATTGCTGGCCTCTGGGCTTTCAGAAATGGAAAAGGTCATGGAAAAACATAAAATCAAGACTCACGTTTCCAAGGTGCTTTTTATTGCTCTCACTCTGTTTCATAAAAGTCACAGGTAAAACTTGCATTGCTGTCCACAGGGACAAATTATTGAGGAGCACAAACACCCTCACTGTGATTTCCTGCGAAAACTTCTAAACCCCTTTCCTGTTTCCTGCACTTGTGTGTTGTACAAGTAAGCAATATTCACCTTTGAGCACAAAAATGTGATTTCCCGGTTCTCCCTGTCTGATGACGTAGCTCCCTTGCTGGAACGTCCTCTCATACATACATTCCACCATGTCTCGTGTCTGGTGAGGCTCCAGTCTCTTCAGGAACTGGTTTTTATTCAGGGCATCAGTGATAAGCTTCTTCTCACTGGTTGCAAACAAAAACGCACAAAGTTTAAAACACCCAGCATGGCTGGGGTTTGTTATTCACCAAGCATTCATTCCTCTTGAGAGGATTCCTCTCATTTCTAACACACTGCTCTGCCTGCCTTGTTTAGACCTTGTGGGATGGTAGCCTGGTTAGTGAGGGAATTGTCTTGTGCTGTAATCACCTGGAGGAACAATCTCATTGAACAATCTTGTTCTCACTGCTGAGACAGCCTCTGCATCATTTCCTGTTGTAGTAAATGCATACAAAAATGGGTGACTTGTAAAGACAAGAAGTGTCTGTATTTGAGCTGCTGGTGGCAGAGCCCAGTGGTTGGATTTTAAGAAGGAGGAAACATGGAAAAATAAACAATGGATGAATCTGTGGATAATGGCTAATCAGCCAAAACAAAGCAGGCCATACATGCATTCTGGAAATCTATGGGTTCTGATTGATTTGAGTATGTTCTGGCTCAAGGGCATCCTATAAAGCAGTGCCTCAAGTCTGCACCAGAAATGAATGCAATTAAACAACTTCTGCACTGATGGGGCTTTTATGGCCCTGCTGATAGTTTTCTTTTACTGCTGAAGTGAAAGATAAATTCTGCCTTCAAGTCCCCATGCTCCTAATGTTGTCAACAAAGTCAAAACCCTGACTGATTTCTGAGACATTTAAGGCCTCCTCTTGTTTGTATTCATAAAGCAATGGGAGGTTGTCATCAAAACTAGGTTATGAGGGAAAAATCTCCTGAGGACAATCCAGGAATGAACAAACCTAGGGCACGAAAATACACTTACATTGTTACTAGCCATGTAATGACTGAAAATAAGTAAAGGTGATGAGATGATGCAGGAAAATAAAACCAAGTAGCTATGGTGAGGACTGTGTTTAGAAATAGGGATCATAACTTACCTTCTGCTGAAAGCAACAGGGCTATTGGAATATAAGCCCTAACTTAGTTTTCATCTAAAGCCAGCCTTGCTAATTTGATTCATCCTGGCCTGCATCATGTGTATAATACTGCAATAAAATACAGTAATTGCATATAACCCCATAGGTAAAATGAACACAAAAGCTTCCAGAACTATAGCAGAGGAGCCTATGCTTCTAAAACTTTCATTAAAATCATTCATGCTGAGATACTCCAAACAAAAGTATGGCACTCAAACCCCTGCCATACGAACAGCATCAAATTATGCCATTTGTGTTACAAATATTTCTAAAAGGGACTGGTGACACTCTAGAATCAATTCAAGAAGCAAATTCAAGAAGCATGGAGCTTCCCCTCCTTCTGAGGCAGCTCCTTTCACAACTTAGGCAGCAGTGGGGCTGCATTAAGTCCTTTCTCTGTAAAGGGGAGGCAGCCACAGGTAGCAGCAGCTCCAAACACCCCTACAGACACTGTCAGGTTAATGGTTCAGTAGTTGCTAATTATAGCAGGCAGAATTCCATAGACAGTGAAGGTTACACTTCGTTCTTATGTGTCTGAACTGCCTGACCTTGACCTACTACAGTATTTACAGACTAGGTAAGGAAACCAAATGTTTGTCCCTTTCATCATTTGGCTGTCTGAATAGCAAGGTGATGGTGTCTTACACCACTGTGTGAGTGAGGTGTACGTATGCCTCACTTAGAGGCATAGCAATGCACAGCAGTGCAGCTTTGTGGGGATTGTTTTTGGCATACGTTTGCTTCCAAAATATTGGGAAGATCAAATACTACTTTGACCACTACTTTGACATCAAAAAATGATGTGGATTACGTTTGGATTGCTTAGGCTGCAGTACTTATTTTGGTTCTGGCTGCTGCACTTTGCTAATCCACTGGCTCTCCTCCTGGCTTTACTCCTCACTGCTGTTACAACTCTGTCTCTGAAAGCACCCTACAAAACCATGTGGTGGGCTGCAGTACAAGGATCGTGCCAAGGAGAAGACAGATTACAAACAGAACACTCTTAAAACTATGATTGAAGATACCGAGGTACTTGTGATAAAATATTAATAAGAGTAAGCAGAGTAAGCAGTTCCCTTACTCTGGAAAAACACTGCTAGCTGAAATTCTCAGCATTTTGTGGTGACTCAGGCAGCCTTTCTGATTCATGAGGCACCTTCTAAGGTGCAGTGCTGGACATGATGGATGAGAAAACACACCTCATAACTCTCAGGTCTACTATGGTGAAGACTCAGATATGCCATGAATAATAAAGCTCTCCACAAATCTGAAGGCACTAAAGTCACTGGCTGAAGTCTGGCTACCACCATGTTGAACAGAGTCTCAGGTTATGTCTACACTGCAAGGTAAAAGAGGGTCTAAGTCATGTTTAAGGATACCAGTCTGATACCTCTGTCTGCAAGGTCAGCTCTGACCACAGAGATTTCTGGGTCTGTCAGACTCTAGAAAGTGTAATTGGATTCAAAGAGGAACAAGTAAAATTCAGTTCCTACACCGTGATTGTTAGCAGCTGGAGGGAAGAGGAAGATGTCAATAAAGATAAATCCCCAAAAACCTCATTGATTCTCATCTGAAATACAGAGGCTACCCACTACACAGATGATTCTTGGTTAAAGCTACCTACAGACTCAACCAGAATCTATCACAGCTGCAAAGCCTACATGAAAAAGATGAAAACTTTAATCCTGATTTATCATGAGGAGAGGATAGAATTATGATACAAGTAATAACCTTGTAACACAAACATAGAAACTCTCTGAAACGAGCTCACCTGGAATCCTTTCGGACTGTTGCTTTTTCAAGGGAAAACATATTTTGCCTGCTCAAATCACACAGTCGTGTTGTTGGCTCTGCAGATACACCTTCCTTGGCTCCTCTCCTCCTGTCAGCAGAAACTTTAAATGGAGAAGGCTGAAGAGAGTGCTCTCCTTGAGTGCTAACAACATCCTGCAGCTTGTTCAACTGTATACACTTGCTCTGAAGCTCCTTGGTGAGTTCTGCTATGAGCTTAGTCTGCATAGCCAGCTGTTCCTGAAGCTCAGCAACATGGTTTTGACTCTCTTGCAACTGCTGATCTTTTCTCTTCAGCTCCTTTTCCAGTTCAAGTACCTTGCTGCAGAGGACATCAGCTTGCCCATTGATCACATTGATGCCTAGGCATGGGTCCATCAGAAACTTGTGGCTGGCAGCACAGCCAATAGCAAGGTTTGCCACGTGCCTATTTGGCTGCCTCAGGTGCTTGGGTTTCACTAATCCATTCCCCATTTTATCCAGAGACCTAGATGGGAAAATAAACTTGCAGTTTTATTTCATTCCCAAAGAAAAAAAAAAAATTAAGTCATGGAATGTTAAGCAGTGAATTTAGTAATTAGCTGGCAGCTGAATTTGCCATATGCAACTGTAGTAAACACAGCTGATTCCTTTCATCCTCTCCAGTCCTGCAAGGCAGCAGAGTAAAGGGCAAGGAGAAGAGGTAGGGAAGAGTGGTAGAAACAAAGCAAAAGATCTCATGGCTACTACTTCATTTTTGTGAGTTGAAGAGTTGTGTAAGTTCCTTTCAGCCTAACAAAGACAAAACAAACAGTAGGAAGGAGAAAAGCTTGCGCTGGACTGCTAAAGCAAGAAAATTGTTAGAAGCAAAAAAGAAAAGTTGGGTCACTTCCCCATTGAGGAATAATTATTGTGTACATAGACTAATTTAACCAGCAGGTACGTACCTGCCTGGCATAAAGGATATGTGATTTGTAAGTGTTAACACACAGGCAGCTGGCATTATTTCTGCAGCTCATGTACTCATCTAAAACAGGCTCATATTTGTTAGTGTAACAGCTGCTACTGCTGTCAAGGAACAATTCTCTTTTTATGGGGAATTACCCCCTTCCATTGGCTACTCGTGAAAAGCGACCAGGAAAAAAAATGGTCGTGGACTCCTGTCAGAACACACTGTGGCTCAACAAGCACCTGTTGCAACCAGCAGCCTTCAGCAGATTTGCAGTGACCCCCCTTCTTCCTCGGGCAAAATCTTTGGCATGTTTCATTGGATCATTTCAGGAGGAGTAAGGAATCATGCTGCTGTTGTGGTCAGGCATCAGCAGGCCCAAGATAACTGTTTGTCTGCCCCATGGATGAAAAACTTTTTCAGGATGAACCCTAAGTGATGTGGATTAAGATAATCTCTTTCACCATTTTATTGGAACTGGATAAGAACATGGCCCTGACAAGGTATGTTGGTCAGATGACAAGAAATAAATTGGGAGGCTCCAGCAATTTGCTTTTACTTGTTAGTGTATAACCACATTTTTAACAGATGCACAGTTCTGTTCTGTTTTACAACCTTCAATGGGTCAGAGCTGAAAGAGCTGACAAGGTACCTCACATTCCAAATCTAGTTTTCTTTAAAATAGTCTTTCTTCTCAGCTCTGTCTTGCTTATTGCGACTTTGAATAATATTTTTCATTTGTGCCAATTTCACAGATGCATTTTGACAGCTAGTGCTTCAGCCTGTTAACAGGGACACCTCAGTATGTCAGAAATGAAGGGAAATCTGTACTGCACAGGAGAATTTAAACAAATTGCACATCAGGGTACCGAACCAAATAACTCTGAAAAGGGACCTGTCACTGCATATGGCTTAACCAAAGATCTTAGCTCAGCATGCAACCATATTTAAAAACAACCCCGAACAACAATCAACATAAACGAAAAGTTACAATATAGAGAGGAGATTATGGGAAACACATCATCACACTGTAGCAGTCCCTGCTACTGAATTTCAAATAAAGGATATCCCACATATTTTAAAATCCTGTATGCCAGAGTGACTGCCCCAGGGCACAGAAAAACCTACTGTTTGGATTGTACCCAGAAACAGAACAGGTTTACTGTGGTGTTTGAGGTTCGTAATCTATCAGCCTCACTGGAGTGACAATGTTGGCAGCTTCTGTCCCATTGTATATGCACAGTTAATTGTCAGTGGACAATGGAACAAGCAGTTGGATCTGACAGATCCCTGTTTCCACATGGTGCCCTTTACTGGCCACTTGTGTAGGAAACCCATGTATATGGCAGGAATCAGTAAAAGACTGACAGGTGATTTTGGTAATTCGGCATTACAGTGGCCAATTCCAGCATAAAACTTAAAGCCTTGCTCCTCCGAGGTCTNAGAGGGGGCGGCGGTGCTCGCCCGTCCCTCCCTCTGTCCCTCCCTCGGCGGTGCGGGGGCTGCGGGGCGCTGGGCTGTCCCCCGCCCGGGCGGCCGCAGCGATGCAGGGCGTGCGGAGCCGCCGCTCCCGGCCGGGCTCGGCAGGGAGGGGCAGCGGCCCCNGTAGTAAACACAGCTGATTCCTTTCATCCTCTCCAGTCCTGCAAGGCAGCAGAGTAAAGGGCAAGGAGAAGAGGTAGGGAAGAGTGGTAGAAACAAAGCAAAAGATCTCATGGCTACTACTTCATTTTTGTGAGTTGAAGAGTTGTGTAAGTTCCTTTCAGCCTAACAAAGACAAAACAAACAGTAGGAAGGAGAAAAGCTTGCGCTGGACTGCTAAAGCAAGAAAATTGTTAGAAGCAAAAAAGAAAAGTTGGGTCACTTCCCCATTGAGGAATAATTATTGTGTACATAGACTAATTTAACCAGCAGGTACGTACCTGCCTGGCATAAAGGATATGTGATTTGTAAGTGTTAACACACAGGCAGCTGGCATTATTTCTGCAGCTCATGTACTCATCTAAAACAGGCTCATATTTGTTAGTGTAACAGCTGCTACTGCTGTCAAGGAACAATTCTCTTTTTATGGGGAATTACCCCCTTCCATTGGCTACTCGTGAAAAGCGACCAGGAAAAAAAATGGTCGTGGACTCCTGTCAGAACACACTGTGGCTCAACAAGCACCTGTTGCAACCAGCAGCCTTCAGCAGATTTGCAGTGACCCCCCTTCTTCCTCGGGCAAAATCTTTGGCATGTTTCATTGGATCATTTCAGGAGGAGTAAGGAATCATGCTGCTGTTGTGGTCAGGCATCAGCAGGCCCAAGATAACTGTTTGTCTGCCCCATGGATGAAAAACTTTTTCAGGATGAACCCTAAGTGATGTGGATTAAGATAATCTCTTTCACCATTTTATTGGAACTGGATAAGAACATGGCCCTGACAAGGTATGTTGGTCAGATGACAAGAAATAAATTGGGAGGCTCCAGCAATTTGCTTTTACTTGTTAGTGTATAACCACATTTTTAACAGATGCACAGTTCTGTTCTGTTTTACAACCTTCAATGGGTCAGAGCTGAAAGAGCTGACAAGGTACCTCACATTCCAAATCTAGTTTTCTTTAAAATAGTCTTTCTTCTCAGCTCTGTCTTGCTTATTGCGACTTTGAATAATATTTTTCATTTGTGCCAATTTCACAGATGCATTTTGACAGCTAGTGCTTCAGCCTGTTAACAGGGACACCTCAGTATGTCAGAAATGAAGGGAAATCTGTACTGCACAGGAGAATTTAAACAAATTGCACATCAGAGTACCGAACCAAATAACTCTGAAAAGGGACCTGTCACTGCATATGGCTTAACCAAAGATCTTAGCTCAGCATGCAACCATATTTAAAAACAACCCCGAACAACAATCAACATAAACGAAAAGTTACAATATAGAGAGGAGATTATGGGAAACACATCATCACACTGTAGCAGTCCCTGCTACTGAATTTCAAATAAAGGATATCCCACATATTTTAAAATCCTGTATGCCAGAGTGACTGCCCCAGGGCACAGAAAAACCTACTGTTTGGATTGTACCCAGAAACAGAACAGGTTTACTGTGGTGTTTGAGGTTCGTAATCTATCAGCCTCACTGGAGTGACAATGTTGGCAGCTTCTGTCCCATTGTATATGCACAGTTAATTGTCAGTGGACAATGGAACAAGCAGTTGGATCTGACAGATCCCTGTTTCCACATGGTGCCCTTTACTGGCCACTTGTGTAGGAAACCCATGTATATGGCAGGAATCAGTAAAAGACTGACAGGTGATTTTGGTAATTCGGCATTACAGTGGCCAATTCCAGCATAAAACTTAAAGCCTTGCTCCTCCGAGGTCTGACCAGCTCTACCCACAGCTCAGGAGACAAGAGGCACAACAGGGCATTCATTGCCTACAGGGCACCTCACACGCTCCTTCGAGGTCACTGGACAGACGGGGCCAGGGACCGGACAGACCCAAAACCCACCCGGCAGAGACGGAGGTGTCCGCGCCCGCCGCGGGATGCTCGGGTGATGCTCCCGCGATGCTCGGGGGATGCTCCCGGGATGCTCGGGGGATGCTCCGGGATCCAGCGCCACCTGAACCCGAGTCCGCCGCAGGCCCGCGGGCTGCCGGCGCTGCCAGGCCAGCACCCCCCCGCCGGAACCCGGTATGGCCCCGGGAGGCCGCAGCTCCCCCA
>VXAX01004289.1:2184656-2208241 GCA_013399835.1 Leptocoma aspasia | reverse complement strand
GCCGCTCCCGGCCGGGCTCGGCAGGGAGGGGCAGCGGCCCCATCCCAGGTGGGCAGGGAGGAGCCGGGCTCCTCAACACACCCCACCTGGCAGAGAGGTAAAGGCAGGGCCCAGCTCGGGACAAGGGCTTGTCCTGCTCGCTTTCCGCTGCCCTGCGCACGGGTCTTGGCGTGGCTGTCGGGCACACAGCTACAGAGATCCTGCAGCCCTTGCTCTCTCAAACTGACCCTCAAATGCCACTGCACAGTCCTGCGAGGAGCTTGCCCGTGTCCTAGGGTACCGGTGCCATGTACCTCCACCCAGGCTTGCCCCAGAACGGAGCATAGCCTATCTTCAACGTTGACCCTTGGTAGAGCACAGGTTTCAAGGGCTGTTCTCTCCTAGCACATATCTTTATGTCGATTCAAAACATCTGTCTCCAAGGGTTGCTTACCCAAACAGCCTGACAAACCGGGGATGAAAGGATTTTACAACGGGCAAAGAGCTGCATGCATACCTCTCCTATGGATGCTGTCAAGAGGACTTGGTCTAATGGCAACCTGTGGCCTCTAGGACACTGGCTCTTTAATTTTCTTCTCTACAATTACCCTCTCCTTTGGGGACTGCCTACTTATAAATCTTCTTTTGGTTCCAACGATCTCGGTGTTCCACAATCTATGTCTGGGATGAAGCAGCTCACATAAATTCTAACAGGACTGCCCCCCCCAAAGAAAAAAAAAAAAAAAAAAAATACTGNATCTCGGTGTTCCACAATCTATGTCTGGGATGAAGCAGCTCACATAAATTCTAACAGGACTGCCCCCCCCAAAGAAAAAAAAAAAAAATAAATGCTGGTCATATACATTTCACTACTCGACAGCCTCAAACCAGAAATGTTATAGTGCTCAGTGAAGCATGTGATGAGAAAACTTGTCCCAGCAACCCCTTACACTCTGCAAGTGAGCTGCTCTTGGATGCAGCAACTGACTCAGATTCCCTGAGGAAGTTTGTCAGCACCCTCTTCTCGTGTTGCAAAGTTGGTAATAAATGCAGCCAGGAACCCAGAGACTGCTCCCTGTTTGTGGTACACCAGGGCTGTGTGGGGTCTTGCTCTTTGCTGGTAAGGTGAAAAAGGTAATGGGTACACCTGGGAGTTCACCTCCCAGGAGCCTTTGGGGATCAGCATTCCACACCTGAAAGGACTAAAGTCAGCTGCAGGGCACTGTCTGGAGGGCCTCATACCTGTGTGGGCAGGTCCAGCTGTCGCACCTCTTCTAAAAATTCCTTAGATATATTACAGAGCCTTTTTATCCCTTCAGAACTTGTTTCAGGGTAGCAGTATGTTTGGGTAAAATTAGGGGTGCTTTGGTCAGGCTAGATTAGAACTTCATTTGATACAAGTTAGCTTGAAAATTTGGAAAGCTTGCAACTTATTTTGGTGTTATTGTGAAAGAAATATTGTGCAATCATATCACACAAGGCCAATATCCTATAACAACCACTGTCCTGTCTGCAAACTGCAGGGGCAGCAGTAAACCTGCAAAGCACAACAGGGGTGGCCTGTTGTTAATCCTTTCCATTTGTACTGTTGTCTTAGAGAGAAATAGATGAGACATTTATTGCCACAAAATATTGAGGAGCAGGAGCTTGAAAACATAGGGATTTAGATTGTACCTTTCTGCTGCTTTCATGTTTTGCAGCAGAATAAAACTGATGGTGTGAAGTGTTGCTTTGTTGGTGTTTATTTATTTTTTTAAGGTAGAAATCAAACAGGGATTAGAAAGTAACAGTGCTTCTGCTTCTTTCATGTCTTGGGAAATATTTCTTTATTTTAAGAATTTTGCTCTTAATTTTGTGACTAGCCAGTTGAATCAGTAATCTAGAAGATGGATTTCAAACTGAAACACAACACAGTCTAACTTGCCCACCGTACTTCCAGAAAGAGTGTTTTGTTGGGGTTGATTCCTTCTTCCCTTCCACCTCAAATAAAACTTTTTTTTTATTGTGGGTGTGGGGTTGTTCTTGTGACTTTGGCTCATCTAGTAACATAACTGAAAACCAAACAATCAGAAAAACATTGTTTGAAACCTAAAGCACATCAATTATCTAAGCTCCACTGCTGTCAAGAAAAAAAAAAAAAGCAAGTATGTTTTGTTTGCTAAAATATAAATAGCAAAAGGTTTTGGTAGTTGTCATGCTGGCTTTGTGAATTTGTCACCCAGCACCCCTGTCTGCACAGAACTGTAAATAAATATCTCAAGTCTGTGAATTGGCCTCTTGCACACTGGGTGAGAGAACCATTTTTGGGACAACACCCTTGGTGAGAGGTGGTGCTGCAGTCCTGGCTTGAAGCTGGGATCACAACAGTGGTTGTTTAGCAGGCAGCAGATAAAAAGTGAGATCCTGCATTTCTTTGTGTCCCCATTTAAAAAAAAAAAAAATTCCTCAGCCTTCTAGGAAAAATAGCTTCTGATCCCACTAAAATGATCACTGGAATGATCAAAGTTCACCATATTTTACTGCCTCTCTTTAAAATTGATTGACAGGTTGAATGTTGCTAGGATGTCTTGAGCAGCCTCTTTATGCAGATATGATAACAAAGATTAAGTCATACAAAAGAGGGACTGTATGAGGGAAAAGGCATTGCTTCTTAATTCCCAAACAGATACCAGTCTTTAGATTACATGAAAGAATAGATGGTATTAGGATTCAGTTGAGACCTAGCACACTTGAAAAGACACTAATCTTTTTCTAGTTCAACTATCACATGTCACTTTGAAAGCATCCTGCTATTGTGGTTACTTTTTGCATGCAAACCTTTTCTGGTGTTGACCCAGGTCTCATCTTTACAATGAAAAAGTTCTCCTGTGGGACTGCCCATCAAGTCATAAGTTTGAGCAGCCAGGTTAAATAGCCACAGCACTGCTTCCAAGCACTCCCTTTACCTGACCACTCTCCAAAGAGATCTATCTCAGTTCAACATCACTGCTGGTGGGAATATAGTCCTGGACTGTGGAACAAAAGCTCACCAGGAGGGCTTGAGGATCATCCCTGCCTCAAGGGTGTCTAGGCCCGGAAATAAACCCTTACAGTTCCCTTCACACTTGCCCTCCCTGTCCCTTTTTGTCTCTTTTCATTTCTTTTTCCAGCTGCTCATCTCAGTGCTACATTTCAGTTTTCTGCTGGGTGCAGACATCTGGTGGTCGAGCTGATGATGGCAGTCAAACAGGGGAAGCCAAACAAGCAAGGGGTGCAGGGTCTTTTATTCTTACACTTTGGCCCAGTGATAGGAAAAACAAATTCTGCTATGCCACAAGGATTTATTTCCAGTTTTGTTCCCCTTTTACCTTGCCACTCATTTTCTCCCCTTGTCAAGCCTCAGGGACCTGCTGCACCTGGGTGTTTAGAAGAAAGGGCAGACTGTGCCCAACAGGTTGCAAGTCACTCCTGCAATGCAAGTGTGCTCAGAGCAGGAGAGGAGGCTCTGCCAGCAGTGCAAGTGACACCTCCCCAAGCAGTATCTGCTATGTTGGATGCTCCACAGTGCAAATGGACTGTGTGGCTTCAGTCAGTTCTGCCAACTGCAGATAACTGCACCCCACTCCTCCCCGAGACAGCCAGGAGCAGTAGGAAGCAGGAATACTTCCAGACAATGTGTGTGGTCCTTTTTGGACCACCTCCATCTGCCTGCAGACTCTGGCCTCTCTTCTTCTGGGATACATTTTGTGTGTGCTTTGGCTCTGTAGTGCAAGAAGGGGAAGGAGCTACACATCACTTTGTTTTAGTACAAGCTGAAGCACTGCTTATGCAGGGCACGGATCCTTCAGTGTATGATGCATCTGGAAGGGAATCCAAGCTCTCCCACTGAGATACTGTGCAGTGGGACACATATGGAGAGTATTCTATAAATTTATAGAAATATGTAGGGTCAGGGACTACTCCATACTCCATCTGCTAAAGGTGGGATCAATCCTAATTTTACCTTCTCCAGGAAGCACAACAAAGAGTGAGATCACTTCACAGGAGAGGAGATGAAGTGCTGGAGGTGCCTGGTTCTTTCCAGTGTCTTAAACTGCATGTGCTACACCCTGGCTTGTAGGTGTGACATCAGGTGAATCTCTCACTATACAAAGTCTTTTGCCCAAAGAGCCCAAGGCAAATGTAACTTGACACAAAAGACTGGTCTCAAGAATGAGCCAATACTCCCTACCTCTGGCTCTGGTCTGTCTCTATCTCTGTTCAGTGTTTCTTCAAAACTTAATGTGTTTCCAAGACAAGCACTTTCCTCAACTTCAGACAATTGTTTTAAGGTCATTTTGCTTTCAAATGTTTGTCACTGGAAAAGCAGGAGCCAGCCTGTTGCCATGAGCTTACCTACATTATATAATTTGTTCTATAACCAAGTAAATTCTAAATTGTAGACTAGATGACTCTTCTGCTTACAGGAGGTTGTGGAAGCAATGCGATATCAAACTGATAAATGAATGGACTGAGAAAAGCAGCAAGAATGTGATTGAAATCAACATGTAAGAGACAGCACTTAGAACTAATGTTTTTGCATTTGACCAATGACAAGTCTGGGAAAAAGGGGAGAGAGGGAGAAGAAATTTTTCTGAAATAATTTTAATATGCTCATTGGGTTCATTCCCCAAGTACTTGAGTATTTGTTTCCAAAAATTAAATATGTGGGTGATGCTTGTTGTTTTTTTCTTTACAAAAACCTAGAGTTCTTTTTGGGGTTGGCACCTCCCCCTCTATAGTTAAGAGGAAAAAAGGAATTAAAAAGAAAAGTTATGTTGAATCATTTACCCCACATGGCCTATCCCAAGAGAAACATTCAATGAGTGCAATCTTGACTTAGTAGGACGTAAAATTACAGGGAGAAAACTCTGATAATGCTCTCTATGCTTTTCTTTTTTCATTCTGCATTTCACTTTGTCTCCATCTCAAAATACCTGAAATATTTTCAGTTGGGCATTAACCAAGATAACATCTGTGCTGAATCTCATTTCCTTTACTCCAAAGAAACCAGTTTTCCAGGTGGTTCAAAACAGGATGCAGTGCCCTACCTGAATTGCTGCTCGCTTTTAGCTTTATTTCAATTACAAAGTAGTTATTCCAAGGAAAAAGCTGAGAGAAGTGAGGTTGTGCAGGAAATATGCCCCAGTAAAATTCATTATGAGAATTAACTTCACACCACACGTCGGCAGAAGTTGAAGAGCATGGAGATAAAGCAGTTGCTGGATTCTGGGTCTGGTCACAGGCTAAACACATTTTTTCTTGGGAACCTTCATTCACTTTCCCTCATCCCATCCCACCCGGATCTCTGGATTTGTTTCATTTGTATCACAAGAGGGCACCCTGCATCAGACTAAAGTTTCCAAACCACATCTTGAAAGGCAGAGGCTGAGACCAGAAAAGTTCATGGACTGAAACGGGCTTACAGGGAGAGGGGCACTGAAGGAACAGCCATCAGGAACAGCTGGAAGAGGACCTCTGCAATTTTTAAAACTCAATTCAAAAGTAGCAGACTACAGATAAGGGATTTAAAGAGAGCAACCATGTAATACAACTGAAAACGCTCTCTTGGTCAGGCTGGAGATAACTGAAGTGCCTTCTTCACTTCTTTTTACTGAAAACTAGCTAACTACTGGCACTCTTCACAAGACATTGTGTAACCATGACTTCCCATGGCAGTTAATAAAAAGGAAGGAGTTTTCTTCTTTGAGAAGAAAAGCAGCATTTAAATAATCCAATCAGGTATGCTACTATTATATGAAATGAAATTTGTATAGACAAATATACGGACTTAAATAAATTCCCACTTCATGTCAACAATACTTGTACTGTGTCCTGAAAATCTGTATTATGAAAGCAACCATCTGGGATAAATCTGAATTTGATTTTGTACGAGGAAAGGAAAATTCCATCTGTTAAAAAGCTAATACTGTGATGCACCGTTCTCATACACTTACCTTTTTCTTGAAACTTAATCTACCAATGACTTACTTTTGAATATTGCTCCAGAATAGATTTTCATTAATCTTTTGTGAAAAACAGCTCAACACATATTGCGGCTTAAGTTCTCACTAAATGTGTTGAAACAGAAATTCACCGATCAGGTCTCCTTAATGCTCAGCCCTCCAAATTCAGGTTGGATCTTCAACTGCGATCTGTTCTCTGTGAGGTTGCTTGAGAGTATGTAATGCTGTAAGCACTTTTTAATGGGAGGCAAACAGCCTCTGAATACTAACTCTGCTGGTTATCAAATTGAGTCACACAGGGGTCAAGGAGCATCACCTGCTGCTTCCTCTAGGCCTGATCCTGAACTGCCAAACAGAAAGAAGTACCAAAAGAGTTTACGTTTGCTCAAACAGAAATTAAGGAGAAACAGTAATATTCTTCATTGTTAGCATCAGATTAGATTGTTATCTTAGCAACAGCAGTAGGAAGAAACACATTCTATGTAGCCAATACTTGTTTTACTTCATGTTTCACATGCTATTTTTCTAAACTTTTCTTAATTTCTCTATTTTTTTGTAAACTTCTGCTGTCATCCTACTAGGTTACTCTTATTGGCATTGGATATTGTCTTCTCTAAGGCGTGGTAGCAGACACAGCACACCTCTGACTCCCTTTACCATCCTATGGTATTTCTGAGTGGAGCTTCTTAGGCAGCAAACCTGAAATTCAACATATGCAAGCCAAACAAAGTATTGTAACTCAGACTTTTATTGCTTGCACTTCCTTCTATCCAATACTGCTGGCTACAATTATGTGATATGCCTCAGGAAAGGGGTGCCAATTCATTTCTTAACAGATTCTCTTTTCTATTACTATCCATAGATCCTCTTCTAACTTTTTAAATAGAAAAGCAGAATTCAACTCCTCTGAACCATCTGGAGGAGAAAAGGACACGGGAAAGTCTAACTCCTTCTGAAATAATTTTCTCCCAGTCCTAATTATTTCTGACTTCCTATATAGACCTTTCTCCCAAGAAAAAGTCATTTAAAAAGCAGTGAGGCATTCCATATGTAAATGCTAGTGAGTTGTCAGACAATAAGGACCCATTAGTGCCTGGAAAGTTATTTAATCTCTTGACCACCAGGCCAGATTTGGGGGCCTGCAGAAGATCCTGCTATAACACCAACAGATATTTTGCTTGGTTTGCTGTTCCCTGGAATACACTGGTTCCAGATGCTGCTTTCCACTGCAGCTGGAAGTCCACCTAAGAACCATTTCCCCTTCCAACCTCTGGACTTCACAAGACAGGGGAGAAAAGCACTACAAGAAAGCAGACCATCTGGCCCCACAGAATCACTGTCACTCAGACTTCTTTGGCTATATAAATAACTGATGAAAAACAGCTGCTTTATTGACATTATCTTTTGCATTTTTCTTAGTGAAAATTAATCTCCATGGAAGGAGGACACTGTATTTACGTGGCTTACAGTGAGAGCTCCTTTTGGGTCACACTGTAGCTAAAACTTTCTAATGAAGGAGAAAGAAAAAATCATATTCCACAAGAGCTTTATGCAGCACAGTGTAATGATGATGAAGTGTCGGTGGGTATCAAACGATGATCTTGCTGTCACCAAACCCTCAAACTGAACTTGATCAGTTCTTTGAGTATGAAGTGTCAGCTTAGCACATGCCTTCCCTTTAAGCAGGAAAAATCTGCTACCAAGATTAGACAGAGGAGCTGAGGGAAAAAGCAAACACTGGTGCACTACAATTATTCTTCTTTTCCAGCAAAAATACTGCAGGAAGCCCACAAAGGATTAGTGGGCTTACACAACTAGTAAGTGTAAATGTAGTGGTTTTGCTTTGCTAATTTGAGTTTTTTGGCTAACACACTAATTAATGTAGTGGGTTTAATGCTCACTAAATGCCAGTGCACTTATTAAAATTATTTTTTTTTTTTTTTGTGTGAGATAAGAATTAGGAGGAGAGCAAAACAGGCTTAAAACTATAAAGGCTATAAAGAAAGCTTTATTAATAGAATTAAAAGAAAGAATAATAAGAACTAGAACAAAACTTTTAGAACACTTTTTTTCTCCTATACTTTCTTTTTTCTTTTTAATTGATAATGTAAAGAGACAAAATTTGGGACTTTTAGTTAGCTTACTATTTCTAGAATAGTTTTTTCCCTGGTTTTTCAGGGAGTGGATTCTCTCTTGTTATGCTATGAGTACTTTTCTACAAGAAATACTTTTCTTGTGACTTTAATGTCATAGAAAATTAGCTGATTGGGTAAGGAAAATTTGTTTGTAGTGTGAAAGTTTTTTTTAATGATTTATAGTTTTCTTATAGTTGTTTTTATGGGTTAACTTAAGGGGTACTATTTTAAGGATGAGCTGTTTTAGCATAAAAGTAAAAGTTCATCTATCTCTGAGAAATAGGCATTTTCTTTATTTTTGGGGCAAGGCTTTTTTTTTTGTTGAAGCTTCTTATTAGATCATAATTACTTTAACATCTGTTTGCTTCAGCACTAGTGCTTTTATTTATAGCTGTAGTTAGAACATTACATTTCTCTAATGCATTTTATGAGTTATAAGAAAGAGTTTGATAGATTTATTATATTTTTACTATAGCTTTATATGAGAATTTTAGCTTAAGACTAAGGCATCTTTTTATTTTATTACTTTCTGGGATTTCGACTTTTTAAAATTGACTTTGGTGTTTTTATGTTGTTTTCTTTTTTTTGTTGTTTTATTTTTTATTTTTTCTTACTTACGTAGTAAGGAAAGTCTCCCAGAATGGCAGGGAATATTCCCTAGAGTAACAGAAGTCTTGGAAAATAAGTGACATTTTGCCTACTTGCCTATTTGCCTATTTTAGTGCTAGAGCAAGTAACAGTTTTGGCTCTGTCAAGAACATCTCTCTGGGAAGGCTGACAAAATACAAATGCAAAACACCCACGTGGCTGTAAAGGTTCCTACTTGTTCTTTTAGACATGACAGCTGTAAATAGGCTCTTGCACATTCCTGCATTCATCTGACTGTTCTTTTCATGATGACGCCATGAAGATTTTTCCAAATGGGAGAGCAGGGAAATGGCTGGATGGTAAGGACTGGTATTGTTCTTGTGGGCTTAGCCAGACATCTATTAGACTCTTTTGAACAAGCTGGTTCACATGGGTCATGGGCCTGTAAGAGGCAGAGTTTTTGTCTGTGCACCACAAGAAGAAAGCACACCACATATACACCACTGCACACCACAAAGAAATAAGTGATGTTTGAGCCACTTGTACAGGAGACATTGCTGTCCTCTGCCCCCATTAAGCACTGAGCACCTGTCAGCACTGAGCTGGGATTTTAAGTCCTGCCTGAACACTCAGCTTGTAGAGTTAATGAGTTCTTGTAACTCCTAATTTCTGAGAGTCTGTGATGTTTCCTTTGGGAGCTGCTCAGCCGTGGAAGAATCAGTCCTTTTCTCTCCCATTTGCTATGGACAGGTGTGAATGGCACTTTCCACATCAGTGGTTCAACAGCCTGACACAGCTTGGAATGTTCAAAATTAAAGCCCAGAATGGTTTGGCTGCACCAAATGATGGAGCAGAGGGCACAGAGCATGGCAAGGCTCTAACATCTAACACTGAGTTAAATAATGGCTGAAGGAGCAGCTCTGGCTTGCCAGAGGTTTGGGATTTGCATTCCTCTTTCAAGCACCAGGCATAAGCCTCAACAACAGGGGAAGGATGTAGAGGGGAGGATGGGAAAGACCTCACCTGGTGAAAGCTGGGAGGCAAGTCTGTGCACAGCAGAAGCAGTTTTCTCCTTTCCAAGAGTTGGCCTCTTCTTCCTCCTTTACCCCAGCACAGGGAGTGGGAAAGGAGGAGAGGAAACCTTCTCTGTCAGGGCTTGAGGCTCTGGTGAGAAGGGAATTCCTTGTGGAATATGTAACTCAGAGACTTCCAGTACCTTGTACCAGCAAACAGGCTGTAGTTAAGGACAGCATGCCCATTAACAAAGGCTACCTCAACATGTTACTATGGAATTCAAAATAAAAATACATGCATGAAAAGGTGCAGACAGAACATAAAAACCACCTTACCTGAAAACTCAAGAGCTGCAGTGCAACAAATAAATATATTTATTCTTACTTTTTTCCATTTTTTAACAACAGTAGCATAATAATTGTAAATAAGGTTTTTTTTTTTTGCCAAGTATGTACTTTGCTTATTGGTTTTTGCATCCAGGGTGATCTACAGCTACAGCTTAGTTTTGTACTTCTTTTTCAATTGGGTTCCTCCTAGGATAGATAGAGTGACTAAGTATTCAGAGCTACTAAAAACTTATTAGGTGTTTAACACAGTCATAAACATAACCCCTAAAGCAAACACACAGGAAGACTTTTGTTCATAGCTGGAGTTGAGAAGAAGCCTCTTTTTTTCTGTTCAGCATCTTGTGGTTTGTGTTCTCCACTGTTACCCTTTCAAAAAAAAGCAGTTATAAAAATTACTTAATAAAAACATACCCTCATATTTCAACAGTTTTTATGCCAGTTTCTCAATGACTATTCTAGAAAAGTCAGCTTGTTCAACCTAATATAAGAAGAAGGTCAAGTATGGAAAATCAAGAGTAACAAAACCTCACAGTAAAAGTAAGTGTGTGTGTAGCATGTAGTGGTTAGTTGTAAAGAAGTGAACAAAAGAAAAAGCCTACCCTAGAAGCTGTAGAGCTACATAGCTACTATCTTTTTAAAGCAGGTGTATTTTCTACCACAGTCTTGATTTTTATTACTTTATATTTTTTAAATAACTTAAAATAATAATGAGTTTGCCTGCCAGCAGCCAACTCAAAACACACTAGAAAAAGACAAAACCCAGCCACCATTACAGTGGTAGGAAGAAATTCTCCTCAGCAGCCAATTTTTGTGTCCAGTCCTCTCCCTTCTTAGCAATCCCAAACTTCTGGGATATATTCAGCTTATTAGGAATGAGAGCTCTTCAATGCAGACTTGGGTTTCACTGAAAGGAATGGTGAACATTTCCCCTCCGTAACCTCCTGTGAGTCCTTGTAGCAGCTCTGCAGAGTCCTTGTAGCAGTAAGCTGCAGCAAAAGGAAAGAATATTCCATCCAGGTGTGAAATGATTCATAGGCAACATCTGAAATCTTCAAAGGATCCTCAATCAATACTTCAGCCTGAATCCCAGATGAGTGGGCTGTGATTTTATCTCATCTGTCAGATGGGAGAAGCTGCCTGTTTGTTCTTGAATTAACTTCTTTCATCTTTGCTGCCACGATATTGCAACTGACTGCACATCTTTCATCATTCTGAGTGCCACTCGGTGCACAGAAAAATAAACCAAGCCATGCCCCCTGGCAATCCACGTAAGACAGCAGACATGGTGTGCTCTAGACTCTGCCCAGAAGTGCTGACCTGGAAGGCAGAGGGAAATGCAAATGGGTAAAGACAATCATTAGAACGATGTAAATCTTCTCAGACAGAGTGACTACGATAAGGGAGCTGTGAAACTGAGATTCGTGTTACCACAGATTTTCATCTTGTCACCCTGTGTAATGTGGAGTGTCTGTGCCCTGATGTGAGTAACTCTGCCCTGATGTGAGTAACTCTTTCTGTCTTCTCCTCAAAATGAGTGGAATCAATCAGATGGAATTGTTACATCCCCCGCCTTAATCGTTCACGTATCCTTCCACAATTAGTAAAATCAAAGAGCTGCATTCTAGCAGCAGTAGAAGAAAAGTCAAAAATATGATTTTGCTGAATATTTTTCCCCAGACTGAACTCAATTGTGAACTGGTTTCATTAATGCATTTGCCCCAGAGTGATCTTAAGGCAAACCTCAGCCCTGTCTGAAAGGCTGGTGCAGAAAGGGATGCAGAAGCTGTGAAAACATCTGTGTGGAATCCAGAGTGCTCTGTACAGTACTTGTGAGGAAGTGGGGATTTCTTGGAGTTTAGAAAGTACTTTCTTCCTTCACTGAGTAACACAAGAAATTAAAAGACAAAATTACTTATTCTAATTCCCATTTCCTAAGGGAAAGAAGGACTGAGAAGGTTTAAGATAAAGACTGATTGTTCTATTTATTCCAAGAGTCCCAGATTGGAGGGGGGATTTACAACCATGCTGTGCCCCATCTGTTGAAACACGTAACATGCCATTTGGTTTTAACTGCTTGATGCTTGCTCTGTATCCCATTCTATTTATTTATTGATCTGGGTAACCTCTGACACAAACCTTAGTGTCTTCCATCTGTCCTTTTCAATGTGGTTCTCGGGACCTTCACTTTCATAGGAAGCCAAGTAAAGTGCTGCAATCAGAAGCAAATACATTATGTTAGGCCTACCGGCACTTTAAAATTTGCTCTCCCTGCCAAGCAGACTGAGTTAAATGAAGCAGGCATGTATTATCCATCCCTCAGTTTAGGGCTTCAGAATCCCATTAGGAAGTATAGCATTGCTTATAATTGCACCCAGACAATGCTAACAAACTGTGCATGAGAATAAAGACTGCCCTGAGGGGGGGAAAAGCCAACCAGCGGAAACTCAAAAGCACAAGGAGAAGAAAGCACTCAAGAGAAAATAAAATGAACCTAGGGACACGGTGCTTTGTAAGTAGCCAGTGAAGTCCCTATTTTCTTCCTTAAGCAGCACCCTTTACTGCAAAATATCCTGAAAGTCCACATAAATACATTTCATGTGACATTTAGAGGGAACATATCAATTTAGTTCATTCTATTTCAGAACCAATGTTGATTCTCACAGACTATATGCACATAAAAGAAAAATCTTATCTTCTCTATCATTTTTAAGGGAGGAACATTTTTCACTTCCAGACAGAGATGTCCTCAGGACAGTCTTTCCTTACCTTGAGGAAGCCACAAATTAACACAGAAAGAGATTGAGCAGTAGGCAGTGACACCATCCCTGCAGAAATCCAGAGCTCCTTACCATCATCACTGAAGACTGGGACAGAGAGCAAATACTGCAGAATCTTCCAGTCCCTTTCAAAAGGACACTCCACTTGCTTCCATGTCATAAATTCACTGACTTGTTTTGCCAATTCCCAAAATTTCTGTCAGAATACAAGGCAGAAGAGGTGCTATATATTGAACAGCATTGCTTACCCTGAACATTTTTTCAGAAAGAGGGAGAGATCTTGGTTTGGAGACCAAGGCTTCGATTGTCCTTGGCTTTTAAGATAGAATTGAACATGATCGACTCAACAACTCAGCTTCTAACTTTTGTGTTCCTGTTTCAAGCTATGGTAACTTCCCACTCCTTCACCTTGCTGGAATTGCTGTTGTGAATACAAATATAATAGATCATGAAGTGCACTCAATTTTTTTTGTCAGGGAGCTGGTAACACTCCTTATGCCCAAATTTTAACTTAGTTGATGCTCACACTTTTTGTTTCACAATTAAATACACAGTGATTTTCACATCACTATGTATTCACAGCTTAATACTGACATTTCAAAATCTAGATGTTTCCTGTCAGTTAGCAAATATGAAATGCTCTATTTTCTTGCTGGAAATGTATGCCAAAAACAAAACACTCCCCATGTAGTGTGCTGATGCCTATAATTGATAAACTCTTTCAATAAAGTTTAACATGCCATAAGTGCACATGGATTCCTTGAGGAAAAGGGCATTCCAGGTGATTGCACAGCCTAGATTTAGAACCTTTAGGCTAATTCAGGCCTATGACTACAACTGAAATGTACTGCACTTTGGTGTGAATGACCCAGGCTTCTCGAAAACTGAAAGTACCAGGAAACCAATCATTGGGTAACTCACCCTGTGTCAGACAACAAGCATGAAATCAGAGGCAGAAGAACTATTGGAAGACAAGAGAGTCAAAACTCCCTCACTGCTGCTCTATCACATATTTCTTCAGAGACAATCTGGGAATTACATGCATGAAAATACTGCCTATATATCTTGACAAAGGAGGAACTTGCTTTTTAGGTGAGGAATTAAAAGATAAAGCCCAAAAATACGAATTTGTCACTAACTATAACAAACCTGTGAATTGAAATGTTGACATGAATTTGAGCACTGGGAAGAAGTTCTGACTTTTTTTTCCCCCCACTAAAAAAATTGGGAATATTGGAAGTTTCTATAAGCACTCTACCTTTGATAAAACTGCTTTTTCCTGACTACCTCTCAGCTGCCCTGAGAAGTAACAGATATACTCAAATTCCAGTCTATGTTTGCTCTCCCGGAATCCAGTGGAAATTTGGATGCAACAGAAATTGGACTGTGATCTGCTTCAGTTTTCTGTTAAAGGGGCTGACCCTGCATTAAAACCCCACACAGTGCTCCACTTACCTCAAAATTGATGTGACCATTTGGAAGGCGATTGGCACAGCCCTCGTTGAGGAAGTAAATATCTTTGATCAAGAGGCTGAAGAAAGGTATCACGATCTAGGGAGAGAACAGCATTATTTTCAGTCTGGTTCTGAATCAAGACACAATGGTCTGCAGAGAAAAATGAAAGGAAGTCAGGTGATACAAAAGGTAAGCAAAATACAGAAGGACTAAGGATTCTACATCTTTACACAAAAACTGTGCATTCACTACATTTTAAAATACGTGCTTCTTGTTTTCATTTTTTCCTTCTTCCTTGTAGATTGCAGAAGATAAATGGTCAGAGGCACCTACTTCTCACATGTAATTCCTGCAGGGTATCTTGTAGTGTAGCTTTCCCTCTTGATAGGACTTGCTTGGTAAAAGAGGGGAGATGCACACTGAAGCACAGCAGGGAATATTGGGTAGCAGCACCAATGGTTTTTGAGCTACAATTCCCTGAGCTCATACAAATCATGGAACCTTGGTACTGATTGGCTTAAAATCAAGCATTTCCTGCCAATTGAACAATGTATTTTTTTTTTTTTTGGAGAATGCTGGAGGATTTTACTTTCTTAGAATGGCTCTAGTTTAATTTTCATCCTATGGCAGTTTTCACAGCTACACATCCTTGTTACAACTGGGGATAAAACAAATACCACTTATTATTTCCATGGAACACTTCACTGCATCATATTTCAATATCTCTAAGTTCTCTCTTTGAAGTATTAAAACTGACTTTTCTCTGAAAAGAAGTAAGCCTCTTACATTTAAACTTCTGGTACTTTGAATGATATGTGAACAGATCCTTAGGACTCAGAAGGACATTCCATGTATAACAACACTATAGATCAGCAGACTGCACGTGGATTTGCTTCATCTGCCTGGTAGTTTATTCTGTGAACTCCAAGATCACGTTTATTCAACACAGCATGAAGTCCTAATATCATAAGGAGTCGATGAGCAACTGCTTCCAAGTGGACACCAGCTAGGAAGCTACTTGGTTCCTTTCCACAAAAACTGCCACTGAGGTTCTGCACCTAAAGACTATACACAGGAAGGAAATGCCACAGCTCTGTCTAGATTTGAGGTTTAGAATACCTTTTATGAGTAAGTTTTAAAGTCTTTCTACCTTAAGCCATGGATTACTGGAAGCTTAGCACAAGTAGAAGCTGTAAGAACAAATCACTAGCAACCTCATGTCAGTCCTGAGCCTTTCTGTTTGTGGTATGGGTTTGTGAGCTATAGGTGTCTGTCAAAGAGAAATGAGCTGAGGCAATGTACTTATTTTACTTAAATAATCAAAGTGATCATTTAATGTTTGGACTTTTGGTCAGCACCAAACTGGTCTGGCAGCTTTCTATAAGCCCACCAGGGGTAGAGTTGCTTGAGAAGCAGAATTCCAGGATAAAGGTTTACCATGCAGTTTAACAAGCACATTTCCCTTTTGCCCACTGCCAAGTCATTTGCCAACACACCTTCTCTCTGTTGCTGTGAGCTGTCAGGGACCTCTGGGTGGCTCCACGCAGAGCAGTTCGGTAATTGTAAAAATTGCTGGAAGGGTCCATCTGATGCTGCAGGGCATGGAAAGATGCAAATAATGAGGTACACACAATCCTTTTTCAACTGAGCAGCTCTTAAATAGGAAAAGGTCTTCTGAACAGCCCCACAAATGCAGCTTTGTAGAGGACTGTGGTATCTCTCTGTCTGTTCATTTGATCAGAAGAAAACCTTATTTTTAAAAATGTCCATTCAGCACAACAAGGGACCCAATACATTCTCTTGGATAAATCACAAACTCATATAGTGCTGCACCTGCACGATCTTTGACAAAGGTCAGCTGGACAATATCCATTAAGAGCACAAATATGCTAAATTAAATGTCATAATGAAGCCAAACTCACACTTTTGAGCAGTTAAAAGTAAAATGGTATTAACAGCCTCCTGTCTAAATATTAGCCAAACTTACCTCAAGAATATCAAATTTGGCTGTCTTCACTTTTGCCCAAGTTTTCTTTAATCGAGACACAGGACTCATGTTCATGCCAGCTTGATAAAATAGAAAGAGATTGTTGGAGTATTTAAAAGAAAAAAATCTTTCAGGTAGCTTGGACTAGTAAGTATTTATAAAGCAAAGAATCTATCACAAGTAACAAGTATTTTCAATGGAACTACTCAAGAAATCAGTCATTGTTTCCTTTAAATTCCAAAATAACCTTGGAAACAAAATCTTCATCTGTTACAGAATGAAAGCTCTAAAAAAATGCTATGACATTATTTAATGTGGATTTGATAAAACGTGTTTATACAGCAGAAAAGCTCAAATGAGTGTTCCGAACACCATCTCTTACATAATGCATTTAAAACTACACATAATTATGAAGTTTTCCCATTTCAAATGAAAAAAAAAAATTGCCAGTATTTTCCCACCAGATATAAAGAGGCGTGGAATTTTTAAACCACTAGGATGTGACAGAAACAATGGAAAACATTTCAACTCTCCACATTACAGGGCAAGTTACTACTCCAATTTAGCACTGAAGTTGGTTTAAAAAAGTGGGGATTTAGGTCTCTGAGAGCTGCAATGAAAACTTTGGTTTATGCCAACTTTATACTGCACTATAGACTTTTGTGTGAAGCACTCTGCTTCCTTTATCCAGATTTAAACAGGGATAAAATAATATCTCAGTACACATACTTACAAATAATAGCCATTAAGGAATTGAAGTTGCCAATGTTAAAACATTCCCGTGCCACATCGATGAAATATTCTATCACTCTTGCTCTGTGCTTCTTCTTCACAGGCTGCAAGAGACGCATTTGTAGGGTTATGCTCAGCAGGAAACAGCACTCAGACACATTCCCAAAGAAATATCACCCCTGTTAAAAGTCTTTCCCATATGTACCACAGCTTCACACTATCCTTTACATGTAGAAGAAGTTACACTATTGTGTTCAAGAGCATTCAGGACAGCAAGGACAAACCAGATCTTGGGCGGGCAGAGAGCAAGGATAACAGGCAAAGAGGCTCTGCCAAGAAGAAGGATATGAAGAACAGCAGAGCAGAGTAGGGGGTCAGCCAGAGGAGAGAATGTGCCTCAATTCACAAGGGGCTTCCAGAGAAGAGAACAGCAGGCCAGACAGGCTCATGTACCAAGAAGGGCTAACCCAGAATAAATCATCACTGTCACACGAACAAGGCTGAGGCGCCAGTATAATGCTAAAAACACTGAATTTATTTCCTTTCCAGACGTCCTCTGACTGCACCCAAACGTGAACAGTTACAGAACCAAGCGAATGAAAAGTCCAAAAGGCACCAAACCTGAAAAGGCTTCACAGTTTTAGATAACTAAACAAAACCTTTCAGCACAAAAAGTCCTTGCTCACCATACAGATTTCTGTTGCAACCAAGTAGCTGAGCCTGTTAAACCACTCCACATAGGCTTCAAGATTCCGAGTCTTCTTTCGATCTCCGTAGCAGCTCTACAGACAGAAATAGAATAGCAGCTTTTAGCACCATTTTTATCTTTTCCCTGGGAGATCTTTTGGCTTTCTGCCTTGACATTCCCAAACATTGTCAAGTAACCAGGAATAACTCAAATTACCCAAAGTAATTTGATTTTGAATTTAACTGGCTTTCTGCCTTGACATTCCCAAACATTGTCAAGTAACCAGGAATAACTCAAATTACCCAAAGTGACAAAAGCTTAGAGGGAAAGCAGCACTGGTAGTATTCAAGCATGTGTAACTTCCTTCTGAGCTGCTGGCCTAGTAAAGCACTCCAGCAGGGATGTGGAACGCTTTAAGTCCTACTGGGATGATTTAAGGACCTAGAACAGACTTATGCAAACAATCAGGGCTAAATATCTGCATAAAGCTCCCTTTATGCACACTGTTTCAGTCCTTACTCCTGTCCCTCTCATGGAGTAGATACAACATTAAGCTCTCTTCAAGTGCAGCAGGAAAACAGAGGTCAGGCATATCATGTTTGGCTGTTGATGACAAGTGGACATACTGCATCCCAACTTTGGGAGATCAGCTCTACCATTTGGATAGAATTATCCCTTTCCTGAGCAGTGCTATGCTGTATCATCTTGGAATCATTCCCACACCACATCTCAGGGTTGTCTAAAAAGGGGCAGACAGCAGTTTCAGTGATCTCTATCTGGAAAAACAGTTTCAGAGACCTTATGACTGAACATCAAGTTGATGTTTTGACACATCAAAACTTGTGTTATTCTATTCTGTTTGTCAGTTTTAAGTTAATTCAAGTTCTAATGGACTGACTTTGTCACTAATAACAGAGGTTAAGTCATCTTGAAAAACATAAAAAATTAGGTCATTTTGAAAACAGCATTCAAAGAGATGACAACTCCATCATGGCTGGTTAAAAACACTGCATATTTGCCCTCCATCTAACATAGATCTAGAGCCCTCTGTGCTCTTTTTATCATGTCTGCTCTACCTGCAAATTCCCCCATGTGCCACTTGGCTGCAAAGAGTTCAGTTTACTAAAAAGGAAGAACAGATGTTGCAAATGAATAATGCAGAAGGCAAAGTTAAACTCAGCCTCTTCCAGCTGTACGACACATAGATGGCCTGAGGAAAACATTCACAGGATTAAGTTCTTCCTTAGCTTAAGTCAGAAAACCCAGGAAATGTGTTCATTTAAGTCAATTTGTCGGCTGAGTTCTCAAGCTTCAGGAGTTGTACTCCAGAAAGAAAAAACACATTAACAAAATGTTTAATGGGAATACTAAAGCTTGTTTTCTACTGGTCCTCATTTATTGCTGGACCTCACTTCCAGCTCATGGTGCACCTGATGGTAAATGATGCATTTCAGAGCTACTCCAGATCTGCTCCCATTACCTTGTCATTATTCAAAGGATCCTTTTGCACAAATGCCTGGATAAATTCTTCTGGTCCAATATAATTGAGTCTCTCCTAAAGAAAGCACAGAAGCAGCCAAATCATATCCCCTGTTAACCTGCACTTCAAAAAGAGGGGAAGGATGAAGTCATCCCTGGGAGTGTAACAACTCACAAGCTCTATGTGCGTCAGCTGCTGAGCTAACACATAGGGATCATTGCAGACTGTGATTATGTCCCTCTGGATGGACTGGGGCTTGGTCTTTAGGAGTGTGAAGCGATCTGTGGATGTGGTGGCATCAATTTTTGCAAGCACTTCCTCGTACTGGGTAACCGCGGCCAGCTTCCGAATCAGGTTCTGGAGGAGCTGCTGCACGTTCTTCCGGTACATCTGTTTAACATCAAACAATCAGAAAACACTTCCAAAATGTGAGAAGACAGCATTAAAGTCTGCATGACACCACAACAGATGGATGCTGATATCTGTATTTGTTGTCAAGGTAAGCCCTATTATGTGAATTTGCAATATTAGCATTTCATCAGACCAAAAGGAATCCAGCTGAGAGTTTAGGCAGTGATTGTCTCACAGGTTCAGTATTGACCCAGTTAGCTCAAAGAAAAGACGTGTTCAATCCACTTCCTGAAAAGTACCAACCACCACTGGAGGAAATACAAGAAATGAAAATACTCCATGTTCTCCTGCTTAAGACCACAGAAAAACCCCAAATATGTGGCCATTCAGTGATAAACAAAGGGCCTGCTTCTCTCTGCAGTAAATCAAGACCAGTTTTACCAAAGTCAGAGCTCAAACTTGCAGTGAATCTGAGGAAAAGGAGATCTCTCTTCTTTTGCCTTTGCAGGCCTTTCCATGTAGGGATTTAAGTTACCAGGAGTGACAATTTTAAGTAGGAGCAGAACTCAGCTCTTAAGTAGATATATCTGTGTAACCAAGGTGGTTACTCTTCCAGATTCCATATATCATCCTAGAGCCATTAAAGCAAAACCTAAGTGGCTTCAAAAAGGATCATCCAAAAACTATTCTCTGCACACTATAGTACGATCAGCCCAAGGCAGCAGTATTTCCTTTATTCTGATTAATTTGTCATTTTCTCCAAAGCTTTTTCCAAAGATGTTGTTTTAAAGGAGAGATATGTTAATGTAGTGAGAGGTTTTGGTTGTACTCTTACTGAGAGCTCTTAAAAGAACTGGACTACAATAATTCAGGAAGTGGAATAAGAAGCTATAAGGAGAACTGTAGTGAACAGAAGTAAGAAACTGCTTCTTTTGTATCCTTTAAGGTAATGACTCACAAAAATCCAAGTGATCTGTAGAAAAGTGAGGTCAAGGAAGTTGCCATTTACTGTTCCAAGCACTTCATAATAAAACAAGTCAATTTACTGCAGTGGTTGCTTTCACTTTGTCTTTCTAAAGGAAACATCAAAGTCAAAAAACCCTCAAAGCTACAGCTAGAAAGGATTTATAGTTCTCTGCTGAGTAAGATTGCTCCCTTTGCACATTTTCTAGCAGCTTTGTACATCTGCCTTTCCCTTCAATGGATTTCACTGTTTAAACTGTCTGTAGTGCCAGAAACTTCGCTGCAGAAAACCCTTCCCTCTTCTCATTTCATTCTTCCATCCACCAACTCAACTTCCTCCAGGCTAAGCAGTTCTTTTTTTTTTTTTTTTTGTGCCAGTGAGTATTTTTCAAATGGGTGTGAGCCCTCAATTGTAACTACTTTGCCTGGAACTGAACTTCAGTTTCCTACCTTGCTATGAAGAGTATCTAGAAACAAAGCAAGCTGGCATCCCTGGAGTGAGGGCACACCTCTTGCCTCTTCCCAGCGCAAAGGTCCCTGGAGCTATCTTGCAACCTTCAGCTTGCACATCAGATTGTGTCTCTTCTTCATTTGTATTTCATACCACGTCTCACTCTCTTGTCCCATCTTCTTTTGTCCCTCCCCACTTTGACAATATCAAAATGTGTTTCAGCTTCCAAGTTCAGTTTAGGTTTGTACTTTTCCATGCTTGTGTACAGCCTCCCAAGGCCCTTCTAGGCCTTTGGCAGCACTCTCAGCTCCTCCCACTCCAGCTTACCTCCACGCCTGTTAATGTGCTGTTTGCTGCCTCATCCATATCATCACTTAAAAGCTTATATAAGGAACACTGGTCCCTGAGGAACACTGGAAACACAGTGCCATTTAGCAATTACTATTTGTGTTTATAGTTCTTCCAAATGCCACTCCAGCGTCTTTTGCAATCATAGTATTATGCCAGCTACAGAGGATTTGCATACTGAAACCTTGTTAATTCCCTTACACTAACCCTTGGCTTTTGGCTGAGTTTATTTCAGTACTTAAAAGGCAAGCATCAGTTAAGCATCAAAATAGTTCACAATACCCATGTGGAACTTTACTTCCATCTGAAAAGTGGGATTCTGAGAAAGGTCAGGTGATTTCCTTGTGTGCTCCATCCACAGGAAGGAATATGACCAGACCCTCCTCTGAGTTGATACTTTAAGCTCAAGACAATTCTTCCTGGTCCAGTCCTCTTTTGGAAATTTCTCCCCAAACCTGCTATAACTTCTCCATTGACCTACAGGTCAAAGGCCCAATTCCAACACACTTTACTCAAGAAATGATCAACATTGATAGGGATTTCTCAGCTATTGTCCTAGCTAGCTTCTTCCAAGTAGAATCACTAAAATGATAAATACTAACATCCACCAAGTTGTGCATGTCTGCACAAAATGGGATTATGTTATGGGCTTAGAGGTGGAGAGAACCTTGCCCATGCTTTGGAGAAGATCTGCTTATGCTGTGTGATTTCATCCTAGGCTTAGCTACCAGACAGAACTTTTTTGTCTACCAGCACCTTCATAATAAGTTTTCCTAAGCACCCAGAGCCACATCATGTTATTAACAGCAATATCAAAGCAGTAACAGGAACGCCTTTTTATCCAATAACTTTGTGTGCAGACAACTTACCTCATCCCCACTGGCTATTCTTTGTGCCAACTCCTTTAAGTTCCTCATCATTCTTTCATCTCGGAAATCATAAGGAAAAGTCTCTGTCCACTCAGTCAACAACTGTAGGATTTTTGGTGCAATTTTCTGGGTCCAGTTCTAGTTGGGAACAGTAGTGAGGAATGTGACATATAATAGCAATGCAGGAAATACCCAGCTCAAAGGAAATAGAATTCTGCTCTGCAGGACACTGTGGAGCATAAGGGTATGAAGGGTCAGGTAAGTTTTAATCTTAACTTCATTTAGCATTGGATTACAGGCCAGAGTCAATGGCCATGGAAGCCAATGAAGAGAATCTCATTGTCTTAGCTGACCTGGAAATTAGGCCTCAGGTGGGTGGAAATGATTCCCCTCATTATGAGGAATGTCTCAGTGCAAGGCATTGATTAATGCTTCCATAACTTATGACTAACCCTCAAAAAAGAAAGTGGTAAATTTCAGTTGTGCCACAACCTATGCACGCAGTATATCTTATAGGGAGAAACCTGTGTACAGAGAAGGGCTGGTGAGGAGATGTGGTGGTCAGAGGCTGCCTTGGGCATAGTGACCATGAAATGATTTTTGATTCTCAGTGAAGAAAGGACGGGGGTCAACAAAACCTCTGTCTTGGATTTTCAGAGGGCAGATTTTGACCTGTTCAGGACTCTGGTTCAGAGATTCTCTTGGTAAAACAAACAGTGCAGCAGAAGAAGCAACCCTCATAGAGGACAGGCTGAGCAGTGTGGAAACTCCCCATGAATCTCAGTGAATAAAGAGTCAAATTCTATTGCTCGCGTCAGGTTTTCAATCTGTTCTATCCCACTGAGGACTCTCTTGAATAGGAGCATTTTGGTTTGGGCAGGGACCTGGAAGTCCCTGAGAGTGTGGGATGTTACCTTGTCCAGGCCAGGCTCACTGAGTCTCTGCTGCTCAATGCACAGGTGGCAGACTTTGGCCATGAGCTCGTATGGATGCATGAAGAGCCGGGAGCTGAGAAGGAAGGTGAAGATGTACGTCCTCTGTGAATGCAAGGAAGACAGAGAAAGGCAAAAATTACCAGCATTTTTTATATTTATATTCTTGAATATAGTTTTTAATATTATATTCTTGAATATAATATAAAAATATTATATAGAATATATAGAATTATATAGAATAGTCTATATACATTTTTTATATTATATTCTTGAAATGCCTTTCTGAAAAGTCTGCTCCTCATACTTTACTATCTGCAGAAGAAAACTCTATGTGTGCCTGGGCCAAAAGCAATTACTACAGAGATAAGCATTTAATCTAACACTTATTGCTCCAGAACCAGTATTATAAGTTCATGCTCGAGCCAAGTTATGCAAGATTAAACCAAAACAAGGCAGGGCAAAGGTGGTTTAGCTCTCCTATTGCACACAGCCTTATTGCAAG
>VXAX01004289.1:2108961-2170434 GCA_013399835.1 Leptocoma aspasia | reverse complement strand
AGGAGCCGGGAAGCGCCGCTCCCGTCCCGTCCCGTCCCGTCCCGTCCCCGCCCCGCCCGCGCCGCAGCGCCGGTGCCGCGGCGGAGGCGGAGCGCGGGGCAGCCCGCCCGCCCGGAGAGCCCGGCCCTGGCACCAGCGGGCAAGTGTCACCAGTGCTGCTGCCAGGCATGGCCTCGGCTGCTGTGCCACTGGGCCGGCACCATTCCGCTGGCATGGTCGGAAGAGAATCGTTCTTACACATGGGCACGGACGGGACACACACAGACACACAGACAGACACACAGACACACACACACACACACACACATATACACACACACAGAGTGCCTTCTCTGAGTCTCCCAGGTTGTATTTCCAGCACAGAGGATTTACTCAGCCCGGTGCTGTTTCTTGTCTCCTCCCAGTTCTCATCCCAGTTCCCGTGCAGCTCACGCACAGTAATCTTCAAAAAGGTCTCGTACAGATCCACTACGACTCCTCACCCACCGCCCGTCGTTTTCTCTGCAACTCGGTTCACTAGCTTAGATCTGGTGCCCCATTGCTCTTGGATGGGGTGACAAACACTTTGCTTCTATGTGCTCTCTCCAGAGCACTCTGAGTTTTCTCCACTTCTTGCACGGCACTCTCAGCACTTTTCCAGGGTGAAAAGTCCAGGTTTGCCTGGTCACTCTATAAACTGAGTCCAAATCTCGGACAAGTCTTGTTATCCCCACCAACATTTTTGCAGTACCTCTAAACCTTCTGAGATGAGAGAAATGGAGCTGCATATGCACAGTTCAAGGTGCAATTGAACCTCAGATTTAGGGGAGCAATACTCCATCTTTCCCTGCTCTCCATCTCCTAACATTTACTGATCTATGCTCAATTTCCTTTTTTTGACCCCTCAGGTCCCCCTTTGGTCCTTTCTTTGACTCCAAGGTCTTCCTATGGAGTGGCAGCAGCCAGGTCAGAACCAGCACTTTACAAGTGAGGCTAACTACATGCATCAGATCTTTCACTAACTGAAGAAAAATTGTCCCTGGTAGTTAAAAGCGTGAAAGACAGGTGCCTCTAGCTACTATTTCTACATTCAAACATAGAAGGAGCTTGAATAAACCTCACACCCTGTGGCCAGGATGATTTTGGAGGCAATCCCACAATCCTGCTTACCTGCCTTCCCATTTCTTTAAATAGAGGATATAGAAATACTTGTAAAAACTAGTTTTAAAGTAATTGTGCTGTCAAGGTAACTAAAAGTAAAAGGAACTCCAACACAAAGGGCCTTTGTGCACACAACTCTCTCTCTCTGGAATTAGGACTTAAACATGCACGTGGTCTCACAGTGGATTCTAGAAATTCCTTGCAAGTCTTCATGTTCTGGATTCACACGAAAGCCTGCTCTGTCCCTTCGGACAGTGTCACATATAATGTGAAATATAACAAAATGACATTGCAATACTATTTCTGAAGGAAGATGACATACTGTCAAGTCATGGGTCCCAGCACTTGCACACATATCCTGGTACTTTTCCCATTTTGGCGAATATGTCAGAGAATGGTGTTTTCTTCAGGCTCTGCTCTGTGGTGGTTCTACCTCCAGTTCCTCTCAGTGACAGGTTTCTCAATGCAGTAGACTACCTGGCTTTCTTGATTCCTGTTTACCCCTACAATTCCCTTCATCAGACAGCCCTTGTTGCTATACATACAAGAAATAAACCGTAAAAAAGATTTAGACTTCATCCAGGTAAAGAGACTTCCACTTTTTTTTTTTTTTTTTTTTTTGCCCCTCTCAGATTCAAGGGCGAACATTGCGTTTCCCTCCCCTTGTCTCCTGTGTTCTCAGACAGCATCTTTGATTAAAGTGGAAATATTTTACTGAAGTAATTGCAAGTACAGACACATTTACTCTGGTTTGTTTTGGTGCAGGCTGACAAGAGTGAAGGCAGCCCGTGGGCTCCCTGGCAGGGAGGAATATCCCAGGGAAGTGACTTTGTGTGTGCTGCTCAGGCCTCCTTTGCATAGTGCAGGTGGTTATGAATCACTTGTCGAGAGTTGAGAGGAGATCAAAACTTGGAGGGAGGTAAAGAATTGCAGCTATGAGTCAACATTGCAAGCGCAGAACATGTCTGGCTTGTGCTGCTCAGATGTTTTGCTTGTTTGTTCTTCCCATTTTGATACGGTACTCCTCACAACAGCAATGCAGATGAAGGGAATTAAGCATGAACAAAGCCCAAAAAACTACATGGGGAATGATTAAACCAATTCAACCAATCCTTGCCAAGCAAGTTCTCCTAAAATCCAGGCCTAGTCCTCACGGGTCTGCTAGTATGAAACCCAGCTTTAGGCTGGGCTTTAACATGAGACCATCCACCATGGCAGAAATACAGGCTGCAGACTTGGACTGCAAACCAGGCCTCTGCTTTGTCTGTATTTGGGCTCTAGAAAATGTCATCCACAGCCCCATCTTATCTTTATTATTACTATAAAACATCAGCATGGGAGAACAGAATGTGTTACTTCAAAACAAAATGGATTTTAGGAGAGAAGAGTATTTCTCTGTGTCGTAGACAAAGAAAGTCCCTGGGCAAACAAACTTAATTCTGGCTGATTGTAACCAGGCTCCTGGGTTTTCAGAACCACTCCAGAAAAGGCAAATTTGACAGCAATGCCAGTATCAACTGCTGAAGGAGTGAGAACTTTAAAATTTCAGTACTTTAATAGAATGAAAATGCATTTTTTCAAGATATTTCTGTTTACTTTTCTGGTGACTAATAAGTGAGTTAATATGCTTCAAATCAGCATATTCAGACTATTCTATCTCTCTCTCAGACACAAGAGTTAAAAGTTATAAAGAATGGAGGGTGGGGGGGGAAAGCAAATTTAATGGTATCAGATAACTTGAGGAAATGAAGCTTTAGAAAACTCACCTATGCCGGGACATAGTGAAAATAGAGTAGTTAACTCTGTGCAACTTGTGTTGTGGCCTAACTTCTGTTATGTGGCTGAAAATCTGTGTACTGATAAAACATCCTACACCCTCCCCATCTCCAGATTTATCCTGACCTTGTGCAGGACGGCTTGTGTTATGTGCCCCAGCCTAGTACTGATCATTTCCAAGTGATAAATCAGAAACCACTTCCCTCAGTTTATCCAGCAATCATTTGCTGGCCAAGCAAGCATGGTGAAACAGTTAAATGACTGTGAACTTTAAACATCAAGAGAGAACATTCTCTCTTGTTTCAGCAAGTAACTGTCTGGACAGTTCTCCATCACAGCAATGTAAAACAATTGGCCAAACTAGCTGCTTTCTGCCTCCTGTAACTCCAAAAGGTCACCACAGAATAATAATTAAGAGAAAACAACCAGTAACCATCCTTCCCATTCTTTTTTTTTTTTTTTAGGATTTGTTGCTGTGCAAATAAATCAGCCCTTACCCTGTGGTTTGTAGCAGTTCCCTGTATAAAGCAGAAAGACATCAGGTTTCATTTTAGCCCTGTGTTTATTCAGCTTGAACTTGAACTAGGATCATATTAAAAACAGATTACAAACCATTTAAGAGCTCTTAATGCTTGCCAAAACTAGCCTGTGGTTTTAAATGAGATGCAAGGCAAAGTAAATGAAAAGTAGTATTTAAGTCACTGTGGAGAAGTCATGTTGCCTAAAACTTGCACAACATATTTGACATTTCAAAAAGTACTTAGCAGAACGCCATACACAAAGAGTACTCTTGTGCAAATGGATGGAAGGGGAGGATTTAGGATGTGAAGTCAATTGTCTGAAATTCAAAAGTAAGCAATTGTCTGAAATTCAAAAGTCTGGCGATACTAGCACACATTTAAACCTGTGCACAGAACTCCTGCTGAAATCATTGGGACACCTGCAGTATTTGACATATCTGTTAAATTTATTGCAGAACCAGATACCAAAGCTTTTGACCACTCTGAATTTTCAAAAAACTGCTTCAAATTCAATTCACGCTGTAAACACATAGATTAGATAAATCAGTCCAGCAGATCACTTAAACTTTGCCTTGGCTTCAAGTTTGAAATGAAGTGTGTACTGCAGTGATTTGACAGAGGAATTCAGGCAACAGTCTTCAGTGTTTAGATGCACTAGTGTGGCAATGCAGGGGTTGTGTGTGGACATTAGAGGTGTAAAAGCACTCAGGGCACTTGAATGGTAGGCACACAGTAGTTCCTGTAGCAGATTTGTTGTAATGAGACTTTGATTTTAGCTGTTTACAACTTTGTCAGAATTTAAGCAATTGGAGCTCAAAGTGTTGGTGGCAGGTTCCTGCTTCAGGCTAGAACAAAATTCCCAAAATATTATTTATGATCTTCTGAAAAGGTGGTGGACAAAAAATCTATTGTTGTTGCTTATGTTACTGTATTGATTATAGCTTTCTTATTTCTTCCTGTTACCTACTGAAGGAAAATCTTGTGTGCAAAGCCTTGGACAGGGTCTTGAAAATGGAAAAAATACACTCGCTCTATTTTGCCTTGATTGTTTTGCCTTTAATGCAAGAACTGCCCAAATTCAGACAAGCTCTGTGCCTGCCCTGTGAGCACTTATGAAAATTTGTCAGCATGATTCTCACAGACCTTCTCATGATGGACAAAATCAGTCACAGGTTTTAGGGCTAGTTGGACTTGCACTTCAGTGATCCCCTCCAGTGCAGTGGCCACCAGAGCTGAGAATATGGAGAGACTCTTTTATATTCTCTGTGCCCTCCATATTAGCACCAAGACAGTGTGAAAAGGAGGGGAAGGGTTGATCCTGACTCAGTATGGCTTAATCCCAGTTTTTATTGCTAAAAGATGCTGGTTTTTTCATTGCAATCACTTGCATTATCAACGACCTCTATTTAATTGTCCCAAAGGAATAAACTGTCCAGGATGAAATAATTAAGCCTCCCTTTTATTCCTATAAAACTTCCCCAATTAATGAGGGGTATCTTAATTAATGAGTCTTTGCAAATTTGAAAAATATTCCAGCTTGTCTTACAGACAAAGAAATGGAGGCATTTTCAGAGGCAGATGATGCAGCATGTGAACCCCTAACACTGAGAACAGAATCCTGATCCCCAAGTCCTCTGTGGTTTGGGAGATCAGAACATTATGGATGGGGAAGTGTGCCTAAAAGCAGATTATCTAGAAGAAATAACATACTTTGCACAATCGCTGTCTTTAGTTATGGATAAACTCACTCGTTTGGGACCTCACCTCTTTTTATACACACGACGTACAAATATAGGAGAAATGGGAGTACCAGTAAATATAATCTATGTTCTTTCCTGATGGAGAAGTGTAAATGCTTCCAAATGTATCAATGCCATCTGCCTGAAGCATTAGAAGACCTAAACTGCTCCTTTAGTGGCATTATGCCAAAGCTGGATGTTGGGATCCTTTTTGCTGTTTAAATGTTGATTTACCATGGCTATTGCTGGAGGCTTCTCCCTCACTTCCTCAAGACAAGGAAAAAATTACAGTTTCTCCTGCCTCCCCATCCTCTCCTCTTTCAGTCTGACATCCTGTCACATGCTGACAGCAATCACACCATGAATGGCAAGTCATTTGCTTATTGACAGCCTCCCATTTACTGTGACACCTGCCAGCAGTCTCTGACCCCTGAATAAACATTAAGACGTTAACAACCTGACACAGGTTCAAGGGTTTGAATGATAATGTCCTGCAGACTCACTACACTCGCACAGGCAGCCAAAAAAACCCCCTTTGCACTGAAGTTTGCCATCCTGGGGGCTGGGAAAGGCTTGCTGGAGGAGCGGCTGCAGCAAGAGCCTCATCTCTGGCCAGTGAAGCTTTGAACATCTTTGCCTGTGCTGCAATACTGGGATCTGGGCTGTAAGAAACAGACTCACTGGTTTAGGAAAACAACAGCAAAGAGCAAAGAGAAGAAAAGGATGTCTGCAGGAAAAAACCCTCAAAACAAAAACAAAACCAACAACACTGTCCCCTATCCCTCAAAAGACAAACCTCAAATTAAAGAAAAAAAAAAAAAAAAACACCTCCTCCTGTAGCCAAAACCAATCCTTCCTCTGAATTTTGGAACGTTCATAAACCCTTGCTGAACTGCTCTGGAACTGGAGGGCTCTGAACTGCTTTTGGAGTGCAGACTCTTGTGCTGCAAGTGTCATGAGGACGAAAAAGTGTCCATTTCAATGGATTATCAAAAGGAGAAAGTGATCCCACTATGTTTGTTTTCAGGTTTTGCTAGCACTGGGTTTGTTTCTCTTGTGTGTCTGCCTGGCATGTAGCCAGTCTGGGACTCTGCTATAATGGGTGATCTATTAGCTTGAAAGACATTCTCTTCTGTCACTTCCAGCCACCCCAGCCATGTCACAGTAAGTCACAGAGGAAATGAATCCATTCAACTTGTGACAGCCATGGCTCTTAGGAACTGTAATTCCAAACCTCAAAGCCCTGGTTAGAAGTAGGAAGCTTCTGTACCAAATGACTTGCAGGAATCCCGGTCTGCCTCCCAGATGTTTAATAAACTTAGCAGTGCCCTCTCAAAATCTTTGGCTAGAGTTCAATCATCTCTACCCACAACCAGTGCACAAAGGATTCAAAGACTCCGTAAACCACAGCTTTTGTTTTGAAGTATGAATAAAGTGTGCTCACACATTTCTCTGGGTGTGCTATTTGGTGAGGGAAGCTGGGATGTTTTCCACTCTTATGTGTGACAAAATAGACTCTTACACTCCAACAAAAAAGATGTTGAAGAAAAACATAGAAAATTAAGACTTTATTGCATGTAAGGTGTTGGTTCAGTTGCTGGCCAGTGCAGAAAAAGGAAAATTTATTCCTAATGAAAGCAATTTTGACAGTCTAAGTGAAAGGACTTTGGTGGGTAACCTCTGTCAAGTGCAGGGAATGGATTCATATTTTCCAAACTCTCAACACAGCATCTAGCAGCTGTGTGGGGAATGGCTTTTGTATTCCCTAAGTATTTGCAAGGTGCTGAAAATCCCTCCCAAATCAGAACATAATTATGAAATCACCCCAAAAAGCTCATGTTCATGACCAACAATCCTGCACATATTTCAGACTGAAATTTTTATTTATATGGTTTTTAAATGTGTCAATTTCAAATTAGAAATTTAGTATTATTTAAGATCTTACTTAAACATGTGAAAAAAAGAGGTTGGCTTGGAAAAAAAATCCATGTTTTTTAATATTCAAAAATAACTAAGTAGAAGAAAAGAAGCTCAATTTTTTTTTCAATTCTCTCCCTGAAAGAGGGTTATCAGCTTGTTTTTGCAAGAGCTAGAGCTACCTTTTTTTTTAATAACAGTGTTCAGTTTTGCAAATTTGTCTGGTCAAGAGGGGAAAAATCTGTCAGTGGAAAATTTCCTACTCTTTCCACTTAATTGAAAGGTTGCCTGCTGTGTCCCCAGCTGTCCCCTTCCAGCTTCCAGTGAAGAGGGGGATTACAAAGCTCTGAAGAATAAAACCTTCCCGGAGCTGCCTCCCTGCCCCCAACAGAGCAGCTACTACTCCCAAAGCAAGAAAAATAGCTGGCACTCAGCCTTCCACCCCCTTTATTTAGCATGGTGTGTATCTCCCAGGAATCTGGGAACTGCAGTTCCTGAGCTCATAGACTGCAGGGCAGGACATCCAAGGTGGAAAACAAAGCTAAGCAAAACTGAACCTTCTCCAGCTTCACTGACACCATTTGACTCTTCAGTTTTTTATTCTATTAAGCAAGCAACAGGAATTTGAAAACTCTTCACATGTTACTTCATGTAACAGAACTGGCTTCAAAACAGCCATACTTGAAACAGAATAAATAGTGACTGCTTCAGTTCTTGTCTAAATATGGTTTAGGATGCTTGTACACCCATTATAGGCTGCAGCTCTCTGCTGTCAGTTCACTACATTTCCCTGGCAGTTTGCTTTTCCCCCTCTTCCCGCGTAATAGAAAGGAAAGGCACTCTGCCAGAAACCAAGATTCAGATTCTGCAAACTGTTTTGCACACACTCAACATTAATAAGAGCTGACCTGAGAGGCAGTCTCACTAAACATTTACACAGTGCTTCAAATGGGGCCCATCAGTACAGGTATGCAGGACACAGGCTGAAAAGAAGGACATTTACTTAAGACTGCCATTTCTTCCTCAGATTTACAGTAGTGTTTAAATATTATTGCTTTGTTGTCATCTCTACTTAGCAGAGCTGTGCTACTTAATAAGAGCATAACCTCAGCCAAGTAAGATGTTTCTCATCACCTCTGACTTAATTGTTGGGATGAACATCCCTGCACAACAGGCAAATCCATCAGAAGACTGATTTTAAAACAAGAGAGGCTCTGAATCTAATTATTATTATTATTTTTAAAATCAATTCCTACCTCTTCCTTGTACTTAAACAATAATACAGCCATGGTGTCAGAATTCAGAAACACAGCAGTAGTTAAATGCAGGAAGCATTTATGAAAGCACCTGAAAATAAGCCTCCAGAAATCAGAAATGCCACATTTTCCAGTTTGCTGGAGTTGTGGGATAACACTGTACTCACCTGTCATCATGCTACAAAAGCTAGAATTGTCCATTTTCCAGCAATTCAGTTCAATTTCCCAGCTGCAAGGGTTTTAGCAGAAGGGTTGTAGCTTGAAAACTTTTGCTTCCTTGCATTGAAAGAAATTTTATTAAGCAAAAAATCTAACATTTCCCTCATTTGGTTTTACCTAAGTTTCATGGTTATTGGAAGAAGCCTGTATATATGACCAAAATATATATTTAAAGCTCAAAAAGGCATGTAAAAATAACCCTATTTTTACATCAAGGTATTCCAGCTAATTTGTCAGTTTTTTGGTGAGAATTTGGAGGGAGAGATTCTAGGTGTTATTCACTTCACCCTCCTCACAACCTATACAGTAGACCTTGTTTTAGGCATAGGAAAGTGCAGTTGGCAAAACATATCTGCTCTAGTTTTTTTTGGATAGTGTAGGAAAAATATTTTTTTATTTTTAAAGCAATTTCTATTTCATATTTTAAAGAAAATGAAATATTTTCACAAAACAATTTCCGTTTGATTCTGGCTAGAGAGATTTAATAAAACATTGATTTTTTACCTATTAGTCAATATAATCAATTATATATCAGCATAGCTCTCTATTTATGAAGAATAAGCATTACTTATTGCATTGATCTAGAGCCTGGTCAATATCATCCCTTTTCCAGCATAAGGGAGAAACAAGAGGTTAAGAAATATGTACAGATTGCTGAGGAAAATCTCTGTAAGAGAGTATTTCCTCCTTCAAAATTACTAACTAGTCTTTGAGGACAGGATTAATTTAAAAGTAGGCTTAGATGCAATTCATAATGCTAAGCGAGCAGGTGGCATTCTAAATAGTCACGCAGAAGTTTCTCTCTCTCTTGGCAAACACAAATGTTTGATGTGAACAAAGCCAAAAGGGTTTTGTTATTTGCTGAACACTCGACTCTGCCTCCCATTTCCAAGGTTTCCTTCCCTTGGGACATATGGGCCTTCAGTTACTCGCTCACTCACACAGATCAGAGGTTATCCTTAAAAGTGCTCTGACTAAGGCAGCACAAGGCTCTAAGGAGGTTTCCACTGCTTAAGAAATGCCCTCAAATATTATGCTTCCAAAAAGGGAAGGAGGGAGGGCATTTGGGTAAACAGGGGGGACTGGCTAAAAGAGAAGTCCAACCATGTAAGTAACAACCAAACTCCAGGATGCAGAGCATAATTAGGGAGGATTGTAGTTCCTAAGAGGAAATCGGAGATCACTATGTACAATTTCCAGTAAACCGTTTTACTGCAGTTTAAGCTCTGTATAGCCGTGCTGTAACCAAGCAGGAGGAGCACCAGCAAGGAACAGTGTGAAATCCATGAGCATGAAAATCTGCTAAAACTCCTTGGTTCACCCACATGGAAAAAGAACAAGCCTGTACTGAGCAGCTTCGAAAGCACAGGCAGGTAGATGATAACATGCTGTTTTCCAAGAGTATATAACAGATTAGTGGATTTCATTTTTTTTACAAGCCTTGTCCACTTTGCAGAAGGTATCAGAACAGAACTGCAGAAAACCAGAACCACATGGTGTGTCTCTGTCAGGAAACATGGTCAAAGGAAAGGATGTTTCATGAAACCTTGGGGACAGTGTTGCCAAGGTGTCCTGATGAACCGGAGCAAGGCAGGAAGTCCTCTCCCTGCTCATGAAGCTCTCTGTAGTTTATGTGCATCATTTCCCTTCTGTGCCCATTTCCCTTTCTCACTTGCCCGCAGGATAAGCCTTTCAGTGCGAAACCAGCTTATTTCTATGTAGCTGGACAATCCACAATTCCAAAGTAAGGGGCATCATCATGCACACAGAGTTCAGTGTGCTTTCAAATATAGAACCAGAAGTCAAAACCACCACCTGAGCCAGCAGAACGTTCATGAGCATCCTTTATAAATGCAGCCACCATACTTCACTGCATCAAATGAGCTGCAGAGCACCAGTAGGACACAAGCTCTTGAAATAAAAACAGTGCTGGCAAAGTGGTGTGGTGGTTGTATCATCAGTGAATAATCATCATGATAGTTTTAAATAAGTTGAAGAAGGAACTTACTCTGGATTCTGGCATTCTTCAATGCCGTGGAGTTTGAGGTGAAAATCACAGAATTCCTATTACAATGAACATCATGGAGAAGAATTACTATCATAAAACAAACCTACTGGCTTGATTTCTATGGCATTTCTTTTCAGAAGTGTTTACCAACAGGTCTCTCCTGCACTCTACAGAATAAATTCTGTTTTCGTCTACCTGCACATGTCCTCTGCTACGACACTGACAGTTTTCCCATCCTCACTCTTGGAGTCTTGAAGATGATGCATATAAAGGGAAACAGAGCTTGTTCTTCTGGTATTGCTGAATGACATAATATAGGCTAATTTGGACTGAGATATCAGTCACTGAAGGGTGAACTCTTGTCTCATTTTAAAGAAGCCACAGGTGTGAAGAATTCCAATATCTTATAAGCTAGAACCAGTAGTAAGATGTAAAGAGGTTCAGCTGGTGTTAAAACTGATATAACAACAGGGTCCTGGGGGGTGAAAGAATATTCTCTCCTCTTCTCCCTTCCATAGTTCTGTGTACTACCATCGCCCTCAGTGGAAGAGAAACTGCAAACTTGAAAACATTGTCAAGTAGAAGAGTCTTTTGTTGTAGAAGCTCATAACTTTAACTGTCAGCCAGTGCTGTGACAAATCACCCATCTGCAGTGCTGATGATATAAAAATTAGTTCAGAGAGCCAACATGTCGGCTAAAGGCATTATTTAATGTGGTTGCCATCAATCCCTTCATAAAAATTCATGACTCCAGCAGCTGGTCCTAGTTGCCATGAGACTTCTTGTGTGTTCTTCCTCGGAAGGCAGGGAAACCAAAACCATTCTCCATGCCTCAGCAAAGATCTGTGCCTGATTTTAACTAAACTGAACAAGGAAAGGCTCCCATCACCACCCATTACAGAGATGGCTTTTCCATCATCTTACAGCTCAGGAGCATCTTTCCATTCTGCTCTACTCTTCATCAGATCAGGCAGCAATGATCTTTGAACATAATGATCAGACCCAGCAGAAATAACCCAGAAAGGTTTAGAGGTTTTGCTGTATTTATCCAAAGGGGCACTACTACTCGTATTCATGTCATAACAAAGCACAAATCTTTACCAGGAAATATAAAAATCATGTCCTGTAGTGGTATGCAAATAGTTTCCTTCTGGTCATAGCCTTACAAACATTTCTTTTTGTACCCCTCAGAAGCTGTCAAATTGATCTGTTTTAAAGGAGCGTTATTACAGCTCGTGTAAAGCAGAGGGACACAATTTCCCAAATGGTCCTACTCAAACAATGAGAAATAACTGATAAATTTATTTAGTTTAATCCAGCACATTGATCAGACCACCTCATCTCCAAACACTCTTTAGAGATTACAGCTCACTGTTAACAGTCAGAAACTAATAATCCATGGGGGAATGAAGCGTATGGCTTCCACATCCTTCTGGCTTGTGTCCATATGAGAGTTTACCACACTGCTTGGGATAACAGGATTCTCTGCAGACACTTCCCTGTCCCTTCTTCCTTCACCACTATGTGTTAGTACTGCAGAGCTCTGGAATTGCTTAGCTACTGTTTCAGAAACGGGAGAAATCTCATTACTCTGCAGAAAATACACAGAGCTATAATGTGGTGGAGTTCCTATGGAGTTATTAATTGAAACACAATAGCTCATTCAAAATCAACTTCTAAAAAAATTGCTTTTAACAAATTACCTGCTGGCTCAGATTTTTCAAAGGTTTCTTTAACTGTCTATACCTATGAATACTTTAATTTGTAGTAATTTTTCTTGGTGAAAATGATGTTAAGGACAATGAAATTTCAAGTTACATAGATGTTTCTGAGTTCAAAATCATGCAGCACTGGGAGGAATTATGCTATTCTGATTGCTCAAGAGTAACAGAAGCAACTTTGAAAACTGCAGTCGTTTCCTTTGTGGTACTTTTCCGTAGCTCTAAATGGAGCTAACTGGCTTCCTGTAGTATATGCAATGAGGCAAAGAGGTGTGCCGGGGCATGGAAAACAAAGTATTCTTTAGGATGTATTTTTTATTAATGTAACCTAATATGGTGAAGTTTGGCCACTGATCCACCAAGTATCAACAAAGTGAATTAGGTAACATTTTCTGAGAAAGCTCTACAGGGAGAACAAAGTGTCAGCCCTTTTCTGCCTCATGCCTTGCAGGGCCATTACTGCTGTTGCAGAGCAGACAAACAAACCATTCCTTAAGCACAAAAAACTGGGGATAAGTGTTCTGAAGCTCCCTCAAAAGATCACCTTATAAAACTATAAGGTACTCTGCCACAGGACACTGAGTCCTTCACGTACAGGTGTACCCAATGTGCAAGGAGGGAGCTCTGGAATTCCTGCCTACAGTTGAAGCATGGAACAGGAAAGGTGATTGCTCTGCTTCTAACAGAAACAGAGCCATTTCCTAATGGTCTCCAGCCATTTCCTAAGACCACATGTAGCCCTCTAAAGGTAACCAGAGGGAAAAAAAACCAAGGAGAAGCAAGCATAGGAAGTAGCTGAATCCTGACTAGAAGTGAGGCCACATTCTGTTACCAGTTATCCTTCCCCAGCTAAAGTGGCCTTTAGTCTACAGAACACACTGGGGGAGGCTTCTGGCTAAGGGATTATATGAAGGTTTCAGAGCACTTAGAGGCAGCTCCTAGAGAGATGGAGCTGAATTCCTGCTTCAGGAAAGACATGCTGGATCTCCCTAATGCTCTATCTGCCCACATTTAAGCAAATTTCTTTCTATTGCTCTTTGTTGTGACATGTGGATCCAATAAGTGTCCTTTTCCCTTCTGGATATCACATACTTGCTTTGCTTGAGTTTTACCACCCCACCCCACACTTCCTTTGAAAGCCTGCCTCCCTCTCCATCTCTCACTTCCTTCAGTTTAATAGCTCCCAAACTTCATCTGTTTTCTGGGCACAAAGGTTACTCCTGCAACCCGGGTCGGGACTGAGCAGCACCCTCTCTTTGCCACAGCAGTGCTGCAACTTTTATTGGCTCTGAGGATGTGAGACAGGGTGAGGCTTAATGGCTCTAAGTCAATTAATGCTTTCCAGACTTTACACTCAACCTTAGTGCTGTAGCTAAAGCTAATTCTGTAGTGCCAAAGGGCCAGTCTGGACAAGCAGGAAGAGGAACAATATCTGGGAGAAGAACCTGGAGTCATGGCCAGAGCTGTGAGCTCGGACAGGTTGTGTTTTGCTCAGTCTTTGCACCTTCCAGCCCTGCTTGGGGCTGGACATGGCAAGCTGCTTTCTTAGTGACAGTGCACATATGTCAGCACCCAGCTGAGCTGTACTTTCCCCTGAGGTACTGACTCAGTTTCTTTTCGGTCTTCCATCGGGGATTGCCTCCCAATAACCCCTGTAAGGCCCATGCCAGCTGCCTTCACCACAAGTAACTGCTGTTGCTGCTGTGCACAGCAGAAAGAGGAAGCAGTGAAATGGTACACTGATTATAAAGTGCATTTACTCCATAGAAAGCAAGGGAAAAATTTGCTAGACAGAAAAAAAGGCAACTTTCAACCTTTTACTGAGCAAAGAGTCTCTCCCATCCCAACAACCTCATTTCCCCCTGTGAACTTAAGGCTGGATCTGCCAACATATGGGTTGGGTACAGATTGTGTAGGCTTAAGGTGTTTTAGCCTGTTTAGTTCTCCAGCTAGGAACAGGTGCATCTTTTTAATGCCCTTTCAAGTAACATATGGACTTCAGAGAAAATCCAGCAGGGCTTTCAGATCTCACTCTCCTAGCTCTGTCTGGTCAGACACTGTAGGGAAACCCATCTGTGCCAGCTCTCAAGTTCCCTTTGTTCTGTGCTGCCACTCCCGTTGTGACAGCAACTACCACAGTGCAGATTAGAGCTCCTTTTTTGATGTTGACATAGGCTCATCTGTGCCTGAGACTCTTACCACACAAAGAGTAAATTCAGGAGTTAACTGTTTTGCATACACCCAAAACTTTCCAGTGCTGTTAGGGACTGAAGTACAACAGCAAGTTCCCACACCCTTTACTCCTCACCTGGTTTTTCAGAGTTCAACTCTGACAGCTAATTGGATTTAGCAAAAGCATGCATAAACATCTAAATGTGGTGTGAACTGATGTCACAAGGATTCTTGCCTTCCGAGGAAGAATTTCAAATTGGAGAGGGCAACCTGATGAATGAAACTCAGGCCTGCAGACTATCTGATCCTGGTAGATCCATCTAGCTTGCAGGCATGCAAATCCAGGGATAAAATTAAGAATATGGAACCTAGAAAGATTATACTTTAGTTTTCATTCCTGCTATGCACCTGCTTGTGGTTCCCAGACTCTCCTTCCTAGCACATCTGCTGGGCAGGTAGGCTTTTTTGTCTGTATGTTATTCCAAAGGCAGATACCTCTTTTCTTGCCTTTGAACGGAAAAGAGATGTGAGGCTTGTTTTTCTTGCCTCCAAGCAGAGACCAGTAAATTGATTGCAAATAATGCAAAATTTATCAGAAAATTAAACTTAAACTGAGAGGCCTAAATTCCCAAAAAAACTAAGTTATATAACTTCAAAAAGTTACATCCTGCATCCTTAACCACAGGCATATTTCTGTCTTTTCCTCATGCCTTACATGCTGACATTCTTTCTGTTACCACTGTCATCAGAGAGCTTCTCTATGTATTGTCCCTTGCTGTCCATATTTTCCTTCTTGAGCAGATCCAGGTCAGTGCAGCAATCAGAAAGTTCATCAGAGTGAGTTCACTCCAATAATTTCAGGGGTAAAAGTCCTGTCTGTCGTCTGCTGTACATTGAACAACCACATAAAAGACAGCACTGAAAGAACTTTAACTCTGTGGCTCATATCACCAGTTACAGCTTGGAATGAAAACATCTTACTCATAAGTGGAAAGGAACTGCGAGTCAAAAAGAACCTCCCAAGAAAAGAACTGCTGGCAAATAGAGTCACTGAGGGCCTGTGTTCACATGTCACAGGTGGCAGGAGAAGCCCCTCCTTGCCTTCCCTCGCCTTCCCTGGTGCGTCTGTACAACACGAATGAGGCTTTGGATGTGGAAGGCCACTCAGTGGATGATGGTCCAGCTACACCAGAGGTGTTGTGAAAGCCAGAATGGCCTTCCCTCTGTATCAAGATCATCTCCATGAGGAAGGAAAGGTGGGTTACAGTTGTAGGTGATTCCCTTCTGAGGGGAACAGAGGGTCCTACATGCCAAACAGACACTCCTGTTAGGGAACTGTCCTGGGGTCTGGTGTAAGGACATCGCTAGGAAACTTTTTAGCCTGGTCCAAGGGCCCTTAGCATATTACCCATTGTTTCTCTTCCATATGGGTGGTAATAAAGCTGTGAAGAGTAGTCCAAGGACAATGAAATAATACTTCATGGCCCTGGGATGGTTGGTATGCAAATCTGGAGCAGAGATAATTTTTTTATTTTTCTTCTTTCTGGACACTGGAAGAAAGAGACAGACCCAGGCTACTAATACATGGCTCCACCACAGAGTTCTGCCCTCAGTCTCCTCCAGGCTGAACAGACCAGGTGACCTCAGCTGCTCTTTGTAAACCTTCCTCTCTAGAGCCTTTTCCCTATTTCTAGCCCTCCTTTGGACACCCTAACACCTTGATGTCTTTCTTGTATTGTGGTGCCCCAAACTGCAGACACTGCTTGAGGTGAGGCTGCACCAGTGCAAAGTAGAGCGGGACAGTCACCTCCTCCAGCCAGCTGGTGATGTGTTGTGCTTGATGCACCCCAAGACACAAGTTGGCACAAGATCATTCAGTGACATTGCTTTGGAAATGTCAGACTTGCAAGTAATTTCATAGCCTGGTTCTTGCAATGTATGCCCCACTTAGCTGCTGAACTGTGAGTCACAGCTTGAACACAGGAAAGGAAAAAATGTTGCTCTTACTTTTGCTGCAAGTAGGTTCAGAGACAGGATAATGAACTCCTATCACTTAAACTCTCAGTTCTGTCACTGAAAATCAGCAGAGATAAAATTTAGAATGCTATTAACTGAAAGCCATTTTTTGCCATTTTGATCCTTTTGTGTAAACATGGAGTTCATCAATCAATCAGTCAGTCAGTTTGGGGGTAGATGAGACTCACAAATTGTGTTTTAAGGGTGTCCCTGAAAAAGACTGCCACATGGAAAAGCGTGATGTTCTCTGCTTCCAGTGAAGTCTGGTGCTCTGATTGCTAAGGTCTTGTAAGTCACCTCACTTCATAACCACTGAATCTTATGCTGATGGTGGGGAAACCTCAGAGCAGAACATTTAAGAATCAAGGCACTGGAAACGTTTTGTCAGTTATTCACATTTCTGACACTTTTAAATGGAAAAAGAAGTCACCCACCTGGTTTAATGGTATAGCCTTTACCTTTCAGTGCACCACCATAGTTACAACACTTCACATGACTATTGCAATATCTATTACTGAATTTCTTTATAAGACTTTATTAATTATACTCGCCAAGGATAGAATTTAGCAGGCCCTTTTCCATGGCTGAAATGAAGGAGAGTATTCCAAAGGCATCAGTGTTCCCACATGAACTTGCCCCCAAGCAGCTAAAGCCGCTGTTGCCAGCTCTTATGGAACAGGGCCATGATAAGTTTTTTTGCTTCAAAGAAATGCTGAATGTTTACCAAAAAGTTCAAACATGTTTCGAACATGATAACATCTGGAACTGTAATGCAAGAGATAAAGAACCTCTATCAAGCAATCTTCAGATTGCTCAGAGCAACATCCTTGGAATACACACACTCATGCATGCTTGAGGGAAATGTAGGACTGAGTTAAACAGCCTGCAGAGTTCTCCAGTTGTTTCACAATATGGCTTGTTGACAAAAAGTAAGCAGCTTTACAACAGACCACATGCTTGGGAGATTTTGGAGATCAGAATTTAGGAATAGGAGTGCTTGCACAAAAACCCCCAGGTTTGGAAAATCCTTGGAGGATCAAAAGCTAAAGTTAGTTCAATAATACTGATCATGAGTAGGTCCTGCTGCTCAAATTCTGAATCTGAGAGGAACTCCTTTTTTATTGCCACAACTGATATTGCTAATGCATTTTCCTGACCAAGCTTATGGAGGTTTTTCTGATGGTGGGGTGGCTGAAATATAAATATGGGGAGGCCTGACAGATTGACTCTGTCACGCTCCCACAAACTCTCAGGATTTTTTTTCCCCTCAGATAGGTAAGGCAGAGGAATTTCTGTATTATGTACTGAAAATATAATGACTTACAATATGAAAATGAATAATGATACAACATTATAATTATTTACTCCTAAATAGGCAAAAATAATTTTCATTTAAGAAAGCCAACTTGGTGCCATTCTCTTTCTCCAGGTCAGTGTCCAGCCCACCTCCATCTCTTTCCTTCTGCCTTTAGTAACACAGAGACAGGTTCTTTCCTGAGCTTTAATTCAGGCATGGAACAACCTTCTTTGGAACTAATATATTACCCTTCTTTGAATCCACCTCAAAACTCTTCTTTGCAGTGATGATAAAGGAAATTCCAAAGTGCACAGGCCACAGGTGTGCCCTGACGTGCCCAGACTCTTGCAGCTGGCACTGACTGGTATTGGTTGCTCCAAATCCTGATACTTCCTTTTCTGGACATATCAGTTTACCCTTCATCAATTCAGATAATAAGTTCCCTTACAATACAAGAATTTTGTTGTTGTTTTATGCTCATGTGGTGCTAAGCACCATCATGTCATGAACGGTGATGCATAGAAATGCAAAAAAAAATTTTTCTGGTTAATAACAACAGCTTTACCTAAAGAAATCTGAAGGAATAAAAGAAATTGGAAGAAATGAAGGCTTCTGTGTTGCTGGAAATGAAGACTTGCATGGGCTGCCCAGCAGCTAAAGATTTCTAAAACTGGATATCCCTCACGTCATAGGCAATTCTGTCATGTAGCAAAGACAAAATTTAAATGGTTTCTGACATATTGCTTCAACCATCAAACTTCTATTTGCTGATTTGTTCTGAATTTTTACTATGACTTTCTAAACACCCAAGCAGCACTAATTTTTCATTTTGTAGGACAGTAAAGTTATGATTATGCCCTATGTGAGGCACAATACTAATAAAAGGTTCTTGAACTACTGCTGAAATAGTTGATGGATCTTGAGTGCTGTGCTTGTTCCACTGAAGAGCTGCTGCCATGACATGGAGTAATTGTGTGTTTTCCTAGGGGAAGAAAACCCTTCCTTGTCTTATTGATTCTGTTATCAAGTATTTCAAAAATCCCTTTGATTAGGTCACACTGATGACAACCTTTGCAATAGGTTGCTCATCTTGAATTTCTGCAAATGCAGAAATTCTTGAATTTCTGCAAATGCCTCCCATGTTAGCAGCAAAATATTCTAGAGGCCTTTTCCCTGCTAAACAACTGCCCTGGATAAAGTGTGAGATACACTAAGTATATTGAGAATATTTACTTGCAACAGAGTCACTGCCTTAAATAAGAGCAATCTCCAGGTTGCTTTACCTTCTGTTCTAAATCCAAAGCTTGAGGATTAGAATGCATTATCCCTTTTCCCCTGATCCAGCAGGCTCCACTGGGGACAGCACATGCAAGCATACAAGTCCCAGGATGCTGAGGTCATCTGCTATCCTAAGAATTGCAAAATGTCATGGTTGCACTTGCACTTTCAGAACTTTTAACCAAATAAGAGGCCATGAATTTCATACACAATTGGACCAGAAAGGTTTTTAGGAGCATGCTATCTGTCCCAAAACATGTCCCAATCAACTGTCATAACTGAACTTCATGTCTGGTATAACTTAAATAAAAGATTTTTGAGAATTCATAGTCAAAACAAACAAACAAACCCTCCAAACAATCAACAATAGGAAACAGCTAATGCAACAGGTGAATATACAAGTGTTATTTGCAGCAGCTAAATAAGCTCGATTTCACTTTCCAGTCATTGAACTATGTCTTCAGCTAGTTGAAATTCACATAAATTTGTGAAATTCGATGGAAAAGTTTTCATTACTATTCCATGTATACAATTTACCAAAAATGCAAAGGATTTAGAAGATTATTCATAAATCAAAACATGACTGCCTACACCCCTGCCCTGCATCTCAATTTCCCAGTCACCTTCTCCTGGCCACAAAAGCATGCCTGGACCTCAGAATCTCCTTCCAAAGAACTCATAATCCTACACACCTCAAAATGTTTTTGGGAGAGAGGTCTTTCAGCTGATTTCCTAACTATTTTGCAAGCAGCTAAGACTCTATTCTGACAAATCCCCAGTGAGTTAAAACAAAACTGAAAAGAAAAGCAGATTCTGGTAAGTGAAAAAGCATCACGGGTTGAAACCTATGATAAACTGCTTGTGAAACAGCAATGCCAGCTGCTTTAGAGAAAGAGAGCTAAATCCAGACTAAATGGTCCTCAATACAAGAAAGTTAGAAATAAAACAGCATTTCTACATTTAAAAAGTCAAAAATAATAATGAAGAAGATGCATCCCAAGATGCAGAAGTTGGAACCTGATGGGAGAAGGAAGTCTTACTTATTTTACTTACTAATCACTTTAAAAAAAATGTATCTAGTAATCTTTGTGGTTTTGAGGCTTTCTAGTGAATAGTTTGGAGACTTCAAAGGTCCTTCCTGCTTCAGAAAAACAAAACCAACATGTAAAGTAAATTCAAATTGAAGTCAAGAGAACCTGCATTGCCTTAACATCAAGGCAGAGAACTCTGGCCAGGAGCTGTGCAGTTTGCCTTTCTAAATTGAATCTCAGAGGATCAGAATCTGATTCTCTCCCTTATGTCCCCAATTATTTGACAAAGAAGCTCTTGCCTTCAGCTGCCCTGAGTGAAAGTATATGGGCTGCTTGTTTTGCTTATCTTGCAAGCCCTGCAGAGGAACCTTCCCCAGACACAGGCACAGGGCAGAGCTGAGCTTCCATCTGACACTGCCCCAGGTTACCCTGTCCCCATTCCTGCAGCAGCAGCTGCTGCTCTTCCCCTCCATTCTGCCAGGCTCTTTAGGAGACCCATCCCTTGACAGCTGCCCCAGCCACCTCTTCAGCAGACACAGGGGACAGACATTCCCTCTGTACCCCTCCCCAGTCGTACTGTTCTGTTGCTCAGATGAACACACAGGAGAAGTTGGCACTAAAAGTTGGCACTAAAAGATAAGGCTCTTTTAAAGACTTCTTGCCTCACATCAGGTGGGCAAGGCTTACAAAAATTAATCCACTGCTGCTGACAGGGGTTCCTACCTAATAAAGCCACCAGAATTTTGGCAGGAGAGTGTCAGCTAGGCAGAAGTTAACACAGAATCACAGTGCTCCTTAAACTCTGTGGCCTTAGTCTGAATCAGTTCAGACCCTATTAATCTGCCAATTTTCAGGAAGCATGCATAGATGTTGGGGAAAACTATTGAAGTTTTTCTGCTTTTTCCAGAAAAAATAACGTAAGCACACATGCTTATTAATAGAGTGGGAAAAATGCACATCTCTGCACGCATCATTCTTTGGTTATTTTCACCAATAAAATTTATATTTTCCTTTTTGGCAGACATGCTATTTTTATGTTTGGAAGTTTGTATTTCAAAGGGAAGGAATTTCTTTGACAATGTAAAAGAGAAACAAACAAACTGGCAGGGAAAACACACGGGTCACTAGGACCAATGCTGACATAAGCCTTCAAATAAACTTTGTCTTAGGTTTGTTTTATCGTTTATACAAGAAATTTAGTCCTGTTTTTCAAAATGTGCCTTTCAGCAACTACACAAATCCTATTCCATTAGTGTGATTGTACTAATTTTAATCACAAGCAGCTTGTAATCACTGAAATACTTTCTGACTAAAACTATTAAAGCATTTGACAGTGATGCATGCAACACAGCATCCTGTGATTAGGTTGTATCATTAGTGGGAGATGTTTCAGCTCATATGATTAAATCTTCTTGACATTTGGTATTACATTTGCGATGGCTGTTTGATCATGCACTCGCACACATGACAACAAATCTGCGCTCATTTAGACAAGGTCAGGACAGAAATGCTGTCAACAGTATAACAAGCAGCCTTGCATTTGCCCACATGGAAGAGAAAGGAAGAGCCTGTCTTGAAATTCTTGAAATATCCAAACCCTGTGCTGCTGTGGTCAGTTTTCTCAGTGTAAGCACTGGCTCAAAGAAATTTTTCCCCCTAACTGCTCATTCCCAGCTCATCCTTGGCCTGCAGTTGTACCAGTACAGCTTGGACATGGAAAAGAACTGACAGGAAAACTTCTGTGTCAGTCTCCCAATGCAGCTCATGCTTTTAGCTCACTAACTACTGTCACAACTGAAGATGAAAATCTAGCCTGATGTTAAAGAAAGTTTCCTGTCTGACCACTCTGGCAGTCACACCCTCACCACCCAGGCACTCACTGTTGGGGCTGAAGCCCCTTGGCAGCGGGGGGCTTCCAATGACCCGATGGGTGCCCCTCTTGAACCCCCCCACACCTCACATTCACACAGTCAGACAAGTTTCCCTCACTGGCTGGAGCCCAGATTTCCCATAGCAGAGTCCCAGATATCCTTCACACTATTTAATGGTGCTGCAGTAACAGCTGAACAGAAACAGCTCCCACTGCTACCTCTGAGGAGAGACACAGAAGAAAAGGAACCCCTGGGCGTTTGTCCCCTCACAGTCTAAGTGTGCCATAGTCTGGGGTCTTCCTGCTGAACCATTGGCTCCTGTTGGGTCTGAGTGTCTGGTCACCTGGCTGGAGCTGCAGGTTCCTGTGCCCTTTGTGGTGGAAAGGGCCAGTGGCACCTCATGGCCCCTCACCTGGGGCTCCAGCTTTTACTTACCCAGGATCAACCTGCAGTTCCCACTGCAGCTCCCACTGCTCCCTGAGCCACTGGCACTATGTGTATTCCTCAACCTTGAAGCCACTTGAGCTGGCAGAGCCCCTGGGAGTTCCAGTTCCTTTTGGCAGCAGTGTGTACCGCCACACTAATTTAAGGTAGCTGCCTAAGTGTGGCTTTAAAATTAAAGCATTGGGTTCTGCTTCAAATAATGCCATGGATGTGGGGACAAACTGTTCTGAGTGTGTTCTCTTTGATATCCCATAAGCTGCAAACTGCTGTTTCCATCTCCCTAATGTCTGGCCAGCATCCTGGTACAGATGGCTGTTGTGCATGTCTCTGCCAGGACAGCCAAACTGTCAAGGCTCTGTGGTGCTGATATCCTCACTCAGCCAGTGAGAAACCTTTATTTAGGCACAGTTACACTGGCAGAAGATGAGTTTTGGCAGCACAGACTGCACTGGCATAGGATGAAGTGAACAGAATTTGTTCAAAGCACAGATTTGCTTTCCGTGAATGTACCAGTCTTATCAAAGCACTTTTGTTAAATTCCCACTGCATGCATGGAGCACAATTCCAACAGGACCAGGATTTTCCTCTCAAAACCATAAGCTGTGTCATGAGGAACTGCTAAGTTCATTCCCACTGGGAGACAATTGTGATTTGAGAAACCTTTCATATTATCAATTTATTTTGAGGACGTAATACAGACAAAAAATCTCTACAGGCAACTCTGCTGCATGTGCTGGCCCAAGATCGAAGAGCTGTAATTTTGGAGGATGCAAAGCTGGTATGAAGAGGAAGATCACATATTCAGTTTATTTGCACACAGAGGAAACTTTCAGCAGTATGTATCATCCCAGAAACTTTTCCTTTTTCCTTTATTTTTTTTTTTTCAGAAGTAATTCCTTACCAGAAGCATGCAACTGACAACGAGCTAAAGGCACATTTTGGTCTTAGGGGTCTGATTAGAAGTGAAAAGTAATGTGACCACTGCAAGCGTTCCTGAATTAGAGGTAATGGAGATCCTGAGAAGATCACTAGAGGCGGGTCAGTCTTCTTAAAGCTTTGTCATCTTAAAGCAATCAGTTCCAATTTCATTGGCTTTCAGTCAAAGACACCCTTCAGCTAAAAGCAGTTATTCAATTAAGACATTTACACTGAGTCTGTTAAAGTGCAGGCTGACAATGTTTACTTACCCAGAAATTTCTACCTAGTTTTCACTCTCTGGCACTCCTCTGTTCGTTGGTTTTTTTTTTTGTTTTTTTTTTTTAAAGGAAAAGCAAAGAGCCCAAGCAAGGTGAATCAAGTCATTAAAGGTTTGGATGAGCACCGGGGCCAAAGCCATGGAAAAAGCCATGGAATCAGGCAGAGAAGCTGAGTGGTTAAACTGAGGTGGCCTACTCAGAGAGAAGGAATACTTGTGGAACAAGATTTTGGTTTGCCCTTTCCTTCTTTTTACTCGAGGGGTGATAGGTGATGGTACCACAATAGTATTTCATTATTATTCCCAAGCAGAAAATTCCAGTTAAATTGTCAGATTAAATGCCCAGGAAGTAGACAGGGAACGTAACAAAAAACCAGGTATTTTCTGCTACACACTGTAGTTCTGTGCAACCTCAAAGTTCAGTACTGATTCAATGAAATCACCTCAAAATCCAACCCCAATTACATGTGAACTTTTACTGAGTTTCAGATGAAGCTTAGATCAATGTTTTTGGCCAGAAACCGTGGGAAATATGTTAACTTCATATGATAAAACCACAGAAAGGATGAAAACAAGCAATCTAAGCTGGGCTTTGTTTTGAAAGGTTTTGCAAAATGAAGCCCAGTTACTGGGAATTCACATGATGCAAACTCAGAAAAAGCCTCCACGAAGTCCCTGAGAAATGAAGCAGGAGTATTTGACCCTGTGCTCCTACTTCCCTTTAAGTGTTCCTAAGTGGCAATTATTGCTACTCTGTTTTCTATGCTTCTTTTTCGAAGATTGTACATGAAAACTCAGATCTACCTGAAACATCAACCCTTCCACTGAGGGATTATGTTGAAGGAACATAGCTTTGAGTTTGTATATTTTTGCTTGTGTGTCTTGTTTGGGTATTTTAATGTGAAAAAGAAACCCCTACAGATGTCTGTTTTGCAATTGAGTTTGTTTTTGGCAAATATAAGTTTAAAATTGAAAACAGGGACTCAACAAAAAAATGTTATCGCAATCAATATTCCTGATCCTAAATAAAGACAGAAAACACTTTTGAGTTTTATTTGTGCCAGTTTGAATTGAGATCATTGCAAGGTTACTGCTGACATCAAAACAGCACTCGAGGGTAAGGCTCTGAATTAAATCTGTGTGTTAGGCTGTCTGAAAGCTCCTGAAATGCTGCATTTCAGAACAGTTAAGGAATAGCTGGACATGGCATCGTGGCAACAGCACAGCCCTGGTGGGTAGCTAGTGCTGCTGGAGACACACTTAAAAAATGCTTCCACAGAGGCCAGGCAACCAAGTTTTCAGAGATGTGCTGAAATCCTGAGGCCCAAAGGAATTTTTGACAATATACAATCAGCTGTATGCAATTTTCCCTAGGAGCTAAGCATCCCCTTGGTTGCTATTCCAGCACAGGTTGGGCTGCCCCTGCCTGTTTGCAGCATTTCACATATTTCCTCAACATCATGTGGTGTCCCTATCCATAGCAGGGATCATCTAAAAATTTAGATGCCATGCACTCCTTGAGGCACTTACAATTTCTTACAGAGATCCAGGTTGGGACCCAGAGGTCCCCTGGGACCTGTTTCTGTACCAGAATAAACTGGCAAATACTCAAATACTCATCTCCTCCTCAAACACCACCACTGCACTTTGTGCATCTTATGTCATTTCAGTGTACTGACTGAAGGTGCTCTAAAATCCTGTCACAACAGGATTTGTTCAGTGAAAAAGCACATTGCAAATGCACTTCCATTAGGAGTTCTGGGCAATGCCTTCTTTTGCAATGCATTTACTTGGCTCTGTAAATATCCAGGGCAAAGAGTAACCCTTGGCTAATAATACAACCCACTGATACAGTCAGTACACTTAAGTTTACTGACAAGAGGCTGGAACAGTCTGATGCTATGGAAAAACAGAAACCAGGCACCAGCTATGCCAGTATTCAGAGCTGCTTGCTGTACACACTATTTTTCACCTAGTAGGCACCAGGAACTATTATAAAAATATTTATCAGGAAGACCCCATGCTCCTTTAATCCCTAAAGGAATTATTTAAATACACATGCTTCAGCTCTTCAAGTCAAAATTTGCAGAGACCTTTCAGAGACAATGACATATGCTGGAAGTCAATTTAAATGGTATTACCAAAATCTGAGGAGTTAAAAGCACATCCTGACACTGAATAATTTTTAAAGTACTCAGGAGACTTTACAGCCTCTTCTATATATATCATTAAATAACATCATTTCTGAACAAGCAAAGGATTCAGAAAACTCCTTCAGAGTCGTGGTCAGTTTGCTATTTATTTACTGTAAGGCAGCTCTTATGAGGAGGTTCCATGCCAGGTTGATAAACTCACAGTAACAACTGCAAGGTTATAAAGGGCTAAATTCCTGTGGGATCTTGCTTCAAACTTAAGCTGGGTTGCCTAGGACACTTCCAGGGCTGGAAGGACCCTGCCAGGCCACCCAGGCACATCCCCAGCATGGCTCAGAAGGGGATATTTTCTCCAGTATAGAGCAGGCTGGAGCTTTGCTGCTCACTTCAATAAGCCAAACCAGGTTGTTTGGAAATTCCCTGAACACCAGAGTAATAAGCTTTTAAAAATTATGGGAGGGGGATTTTCTCAGAAGAAATGAGAATATTATCCTATCTGCAGAAAGACCTACAAACAGAGAAAAGAAAAAAAAAAAAAGAAGAAAATCCAGAAATTTCATTCTTCTCCAATAGACATGCTGTAAATACACTGTACCCCACCAGCTCAATCAGCTGTGCCACCCTTAATTCAGAAAAGAAAATCACCCAACCAAACCCTTCTGGGCTGGGGGGGATTCACATTTCTGGCATCCGGGGAATTTTGACATGGTCCTATCTTTACCTAAAGGCACACAGAGAGACACCAGGTACCTGTGTAATCAGTCTGAGAACTTACCTAATCAGGTGAGAATTATTTTTTTCTTATTTTATTCCTACACTGTGCCTGTGTTTTGATATTTGCCAGTGCTGAAAAGGACAAGGGCTGCCCATTTTCGATGATCAGTAATGCTAAAGACATTTTCCCACTAGCACCATCAGAGTGCAGGATTTGCCAGCTGTGCCAGTTCCTCATCCAGCTGCCAAATCCAGTCTTTGGACAATCCTGGGACAAGAAAGACCAGCCCTTTGGGCCAGTGGGGCTGATGGGGTTTTTTCCAGGTGACTGCTCAGGAGCTCTTGTGTCTATTCCAGAAGCAGCTCCGTTTCTGCTGGGTACCACCCTGTTCATGAAATGTGTGATACCATCAAGGCATTGGGGAGATGCTTTGATTTGAGACTTTATACTTAGCATAGAACAACAAGATGATAAAGAGGACAGAGGAGTTAATAGAACAACAAGATGATAAAGAGGACAGAGGAGTTAATACTCAAAAATAACACTACCAACAGATACTTTTGCTCTCAGAAAACATGAAGTTTTTCTACTGAGAATTTAGAAAAAAGTTCATCTAAGTGGAGTCCAATGGGTGCAGTAACTTCACCGAAGCTGCTCGCATGGAGCAAATTCAAAATAAAGAAATTGGAAGTCAAAATGAAATTAGTGCTAAAAGTCCCATTTGGGCTGCATCTTGAGAGCTTTGCATGGTATTTTTTCACGTTTTGTTTTTCAGGTTAATATTTTTCTGAGGCAGCTAATCTTGAGGTATTCTGTCATGTAAGTCCCCCCTCCTACAGTGACAGAGCTTCCTGCCTGTGAGTTGAAATGAAGAGGCTTTTTGAAAAGGTCTAATAATTTTGGGGGCTTTTTTTTTTTTTCCCCTAAGGTGGATCTGAGGGGATGTTAGGAAGGATGGCCCTGTGGTCACCAATCTGCTTGTGAAATAAGAGAACCTGCAGTGAATTCTCAGCAAATTTAACCCCATTGACATAACTCCTGACCAACAAAACAGGAAGAGTAATGCACAGATTTGTCATCCTTTGCCTCATGTACCAAAAATAGTATTTTGTTGAAGCACACCGTCTTCTTAGTCTTTAAAGAGCATGGTGTGGGTGCCTGGTACCAGATGCTTCACAACAGAAATTCTGAACAATGCCACCTCCCCTGCCAAGACTGAAGGACACTGAAGTGAAGAGAGAGAAAAAGCATCTCTAGAAATCCTACTATTGAGGATAATGACACACAGGAGCCAAACAAAACCGAGAAAAGGAAATGGAATCTCTGAAAATTACTAATAACTAATAGGTTCCTTTTGAGATTAATGAGCCATGGGAAGCAATGGATTTTACAGGACAATGGGGCTGGACAATCCCCTAGCAAGAAGAAAGCCACCCTGGTTTTGTAAATGGGCATTTTTGTATCTCAGTCCCTAGTATGACATAGTTTTCTCCACAATTTTCCCCCATTATTTCTTCATTTTCCAGTGGATGGAGACAAATTTATTCTTGCTCTTTTTAGTTGTGTAAGTGACTTTCTGCTGCATGCAGATAACCTTTTTATGGAAAAACAAAGGATAGATACTTCTCCATGTGCTTTTTTTTTTTGTTGTTGTTCCCTGCTGAATGGCCTTTCTATTCAGCAGTTCATCTCTGTAATCATATGAGGAACACAGGAGTTTTTCTGATAATTTACTTTTTTTTTAACCACAGTTGGGCAAGGCTTCAGTTCTAGCCTATGAGAACTTCCCATAATAGTCTCTAAATTAGCAGTGGTTTCAGGCTGCAGCTCCCAAGGGGAGCAGCACATTTGCATTGGTGACAGCCAACTACTGCTCCAGGGTCACTCCAGTCACATTTCTTTTGCATCAAGTTGACACTCAAGGTCAAGTGACATGTTAGGTTTGACACTGCAGTGATATTTGACTTCATCAGCCTCTCAAGGTCAGGCTGTTCTTGGCTGAGCAGCACACACAGAGGAGCCTGCTTGCCTCCCTCTGCTTGGGTTGTGAAATGATGGAGCAGTTACTTCTACAGGAGGATAAATGGTAGGCAGAAGAGAAATGCTGTCTGAGACTCAAGTTCACTTTTGCCCCGCTGTTGCTGTAGTAGCATAACAAAACAATTCACACCTTTCTTCCTAAGGTAGAAAAACCGAATGCCCACCAGTCTGTCCACTTTATCATCAGGCTATGCTGGTACCCTCCTGTATTACAGATTATTACCTCCTTTTGGGATAGATGCTATTAAATTCTCAGGACAGAGATAGAGTTCCCTCATGCCCTTAGAATCTGTGTTATTTTCTCTAATACTGTGTTATTTTCTCTAATGGTCACATGCAAACTAACGAGTTACAGTCACTTCATTCCTTCACCTGATCCATTTGTGTCTCATGTCAGTTCAGAGAAATCAAAAGCATTAACCCTCTTACATAAAAGCTGAGTTTTAATTGCTTGATAATAAGAAACAAACTGCCTTTACAGGCCCTGACAATCAAGCAGATTCTGAAACGGGCAGTGTCAGACAGGGAGTCTGTGAGGCACCTGTGCACTTTGACTGCACTACACACACATGATGGAGAACCTCTCTTTCCTTTTGCAACATGGGGGATCTGGGAAAACGTCCTGGAAACAGGATGAAATTTGAAAATTTTGGTTCTGGATTTTCAAATTTGCATTTGAAAATCCAGAACCAAAACAGGCAAAGGAAGAATATTCACCTTATTGAAGGCACTGCAATTGGAACAAGTGACATCCTGCCCACCCTATAAAACTACTGCAAGGATTAACCAGCACTTGGATATTTATGTCTGACAAAAGTCCTAAAAATGAGTTGCACTTCATGCAGACTGGAAAACAGACAAAGTGACACATTCAGCTTACATAACACCATAAAAAAAGAAAACTTGCTACAGTTCAAAACTAAAAGAAAATAATCGATCAGGACATAAATGTCGTCTGGCTACCACACAAACAGCTACCTCAGCATCTTCTGCAGCTTTAATTACATTTTGGTTCAAAACCTTCAGTGTAACTCAGTAAATATAAATTAATAATAGCACATTTGTCCCTTTGTAAACACAGGAGAAAATCATCTATACAACACTTCACCTATTACTTCAATAAAATCTTTTGAAACACAACATGTGAAGAAATGTTATATAAGAAACAAAGCCAAACAATGGCATTTGAAAACTGAACATCCTTCTGTTTGGCCGAAGTAATTTCTCTTTTGCCTGTACGTGAAAAATTTGTTATGCAATTTGAAAACATCTCCATTGAGTTTTATTCAATACCATTCTAGTTGCTGCTTCTTTATCATCTGGATCTCCTTTTATTTGGCCCATCATACCAAAATAAACTTATGTAAGCCAGAATTCTCTGTTTCGATGCCACTAGTTTGTTCCTCTTTCCCTCACTAAAGAATCTCCAGATCTAGCTTACTCCTTTTCATCTGATATTTGGAAAGTCTTTTCTCTTTCAGTACTCTAACACAACATGCTGTTTTTAATAGGGTTTGGCACTGAGTTGTCTTGCACTAAGATAACAGAAACCTCTTTTCTTCCACTCCAAATGGTAGAACAGAAAAGTGGTGACAAAACTTGATGATTAAAACCACTGGAAAGTAGTACAAAATAGGTTCTCAAATTCTACTGTCACACACAATATTCCTCCTATCCTCTTTTCTACTCAGAATCTTCTGGTATAGCTGTTGCGACTTGGGCAAGGACAGTGTGAAATGTATTTTGAAATACTTTGCATAGAGGAAACCCTCCTTCTTCTTTCTTGTGTGTTTGGCAGTTTCTCCTCAAATACTTGTGCCTTCCCCTGCCTGAGTTGCAGCACTGGAATGGGAGTTTCTAAAAAAACTATTCCTAGTCTCTATCACATTCCTTTTCTCCATCTTCTACTTCAGAAAGTAGACCTGACTATGAGGAAGAGCTTCTTTAGTGTGAGGGTGACTGGAGGAGGCTGCACAGAGAGGTTGTGGAGTCTCCTTTCCTGAAAATACTCAAAACCCTTCTGGGCACAGTCCCAAATCACATGCTCTAGGGGACCCTGCTTGAGCAGGGACATTGGACTAGATGTCCTCCAGTATTCCTTTGCAATTTTAACCATCTGTCATTCTGTGACCTAAATCTCCTATTCTGTGGATTTCCTACTGTTGGACATAACCCACTAAAGAAATGCAGAATATAAATTTCAAATGCATTCAGCTGACACAGAACCCTCTGATCATTGCATCCTAAAAGAGATTTCAGTAAGCAATAGAATAAGATCTGCATATTTTATTTGCTGAGAGAGATCCTGGCACTGGAGAAATATGGGGTTTGCTGACCTTTCCTTCAAATTTCCAGAAATCAACTTGAAGGAAATCTAACAGAAAGACATGGAAAAAGATTACATAATTTCTCTCAGGACAATGCAGCTGAACCTGTGGCAGAATAAACACAGAGGTTTTGGGATGACTCTGATCCCTAGCAATTGTGTCTCCTGTTTCCTCACAGCAGCCACATTATTTCCTACTACAGAACGGGGCAACTTCATTTACAGCTCTTCTTAGGATTTCAGTGATAGCATCAGATCATTATTCAATGGGTTATCTAAGTCTGACAGTGACACTGCTCCCAGTGTACTCTGTAAAAACAGACTTCTAACTCCATAATGCAGGAAAAGGCTTATTCCTAATCATCAACAGGAGATGAGAGTCTATTTAGAATCCTCTTGTAAACAAAACCACAGATGGGGAGAATTATTTCCTTGCAGAAGAGGCTGCCCACACATTTTGTGCCCTCAGAATGGCTCAGTTTATATCAACTCCAGATGATCTGCTTTTCACCACTGCTCTAAGCAAATACTGTAAAGTGCAGGCACTCACTGCAGAGAGTGCAAAAAACAATGCAAAGGCAGCTTTGCCATTACACATTAAAAAATAGCTCTTCAAGCATTAGTCATACAGGTCTGGAGGAAAACACAAGTCTTGACAGGGTTGCAGAAAAAGTAGAAGCTGTTCTGGGTTTGAATCTTTCCTGGGATTTCAGGATTCTCAGAATTAATATTTCAGTTCTTGGTCAGATACTTGCTCAAAGAGAGCAATTATGACAGTTAAAAATAAAACAAATCAATTAATCAACAATTAATCTATTAATAGCCTCAGCAAAGCATTCTTCTTTGGATCTAAATAGGTGATAAAAACCTAGTTAGATAGTTATCAGTGAGATTAAAATGGGTTTACAGCCTCAGACCCTCCAGGACCTTGAGACCCCACAGTACTGACCTAATGGTGAAAAGCTCCATCTTTCTGACTACTACTTAAGCCCATCCCTAAATGACAATGACACCTGAATGATCACACTTTGGTTTGTGCTAGCTTATTTCTTTCTTATTTGTCTCCTCAAAGCAGCTAAACTTTCCTTGAGTGAGGGCCTAAAACAAACATGGGAAGGAAGTGTTTAATTCACCTCTGAAAGAGAAAAGGTCTCTCTTGTTGTGTCCATCCCATCACAGAAGAAGAAGAAAGGCAGCTGTACTTTATTTCTTGTGTGTATTTTCCAGAGCCCTTGCAACCAGGTTTCTTGCAACCAGGGTGAATACTGGAAAAGCAGAACCCTGGGGATGGCTCTGGGAGGAGAAGAAGGATGAACAAACTCCTGATTTTCATTGAACAACATCTTTTTATAGGATGATGCATTGCAGCATGTTTGTTTTAAACTAAATATACTTGAAGTTCTTGGGTATATTAAAAATAAATAACTAAAGTACCCATTTAAGTTTATTTATTTAGTTCAAACTATTTACATTCAGGAAAAAATAATTCCTCTATCTGTTGATTAAACAGATTCTGAGAGGGTGAAGCTGGGCACACAAACAAAAATTCAAAGATACTTCTTAAAATAGGAAAGCCTCAGCCTTGCCCAAGGCTTTCTGGGCATTTTAGCAAGCAGCAACAAGAAATTACTATAACTAACAGTCACAAGCCTGCAAAAAGTCTTGAGAGACAAGAGACTAAAGGTATTGATATGAAGAAACAACACAACAGGAGCAATTGTACCAAACTATCAGAAATCTAAAGAAAATTAATGTCTTGAGCCCTTTCTGGAAAGATGCCACAAGGCCACTGTGGTCTGGATTAAAAATCATAAAGCATTGTTATGAAACTAATTGTTTCTGATATGAATATGTTAAGTAAGAATGTAATTAAAAATGTTCTGCTTTATTTCCCCTCAATATGTTGAGCACAGCTAGCTCTCAGCAGACAATCTGGAAAACCATAAAAGCTTAGGACCACTGTGAAGTCAGTAATTTTTTTGTGTCGCTTTACTCCAGCTTTTATCATCCATGTGTAATTATTGTAACCACATGTTTAGTTGGAATTCATACTTTTACCTGCAGAGGATTGTAATATTTCTATTCTGTAAGTATCTTGACGCTTGACACATGCTCTGAAACACTCTCCATGAAGTGGAATATGAAGTAGATGACAAGACAGTAACTTTGGACCCACATGACAGCTTGAGACCAGACTACATTTCCAATTGCATTTTGGGGGGGATATAATTTTAAATCAATAGCAAGGCTCCCACTGAATGAAATAATTGTCCATTCAAATTGGAGGTAGGAGATGACACCTAGAGAGAGCATTGTCTGCAGAAAAGCACCGTGCTGAAGGTACAGGTAAAAAAGGGGTGATTGTCTTGCAGAATAAACATAACACCTAAAACAAAGGTGAAACACCTAAAACAAAGGGTGTCTGAAGGCAGCTGAATGTACAGGAGCCTCAGACTTAACACTCTGAAGGAATTTGAGACATTCTAAGTGAGGGTGATCTGCTCAGGCTGATTTCCAACATCCCAAGCCTCAGCCTGCTTATCTCACAGCAGACATTCCTTGGAAAAAACACCAGTCCATCACTGCCTTCAACTCACAAACTGTTCCATGCAGCCTCAGAGTGCCAAGAGGTTGCTTTGGGCCAGATGCATCATGGTGTCATTGCCCTGTTTCTTGCAGCCTCCTGTAAGCATTGCCACAACCACTGCCAGAAAGCACAGAAGTGCTATCCTGCGCTCACACTGCAGGGACATCCATGTGCACTTGTTATTTTGAAATAATTACGTTTATGAAGAAACAAAGTAAAGTCTGCAGGCTATGGTGGCTAATGAAAAGCCATGTGCCGGATGTCTTAAGGAATATAACGAGTTCTCCTAAGGGAAGAGCCTTGGCAGAAGTTGGTCACCAAGCACAATACACTTTTATATGGTTAAGATTTTAACTTGGCAAGACTGAGTGGAAATTTGTGTCAGGCTTTCAAGTTGGTAGCAGGTAAAATATTCATAAGCCAAAAGGGCTCTTTACTTCAGAGTGAAGCTTTTTTGCTGACATCCAAGCTAAGCAAAGTAAGTACAACAAAAATGAATGACTAAACAAAACTCAGCTGAGTTTAAACTGCTAACCCTGAACCACAATGAAGAGCTTAAGATTTCCTTAAACTTTCTACTTAGACACTGAAACAGTAATGTCCAGTGGTCAAGGATGTTGCATTCTCTTAGAATGATTCTGCTGTCACATAACAACTTGTACCAGAATCAAGAATAAAACAACTCTCCAACCAAAGAGTGTCTCAACGCTTTAACTGATTATTCTGGAGGTTTGGGTCTTATTTCAAAAGCCTCTTGAGGGAACCCACATCTAACTTCTCTGCATTATTGTAATATTTACAAAGACTGAGACACTCACTCAAATCCCAGGCTGTTTACATATTTTGAAAACCAGAAGATCAAGTGCAAACTACCAATACTAGCTTGAGTCTGGGTCTAAATCTGTGACGTTATTTGGATTTTTTTTAATAACCACGTGGCCTAAAATACTTGGTGAAAAACATTTTTGTGTGAATCTAATGCATATCAAGCTGATAGCTTAGTTCTTTTCTCAGCACCATGTCCTGTTTTTCACAGGGAGGAGCCATCTAAGAAACACAAACAGATTTTTTTTCTGTGTCAGAGAGTTGCTTAAAAAGCACACCAATTCAATCACAGAGGGCAGGGAATCCAGGCAGGTTCTCCTTGCTGTCACAAAGCAACCTTGCCACAGGGCTGGAACAGAAAGGTAAGGTTGGCAAGGTGACTAGCAAGCTGCTATAAAATCTTCTATGAGGGAATTTACTCACAAAGAAATGGGCCCAACATGCTGAGAACTCCTTATGCCTATCAGGTCAAAAAATGATAAAAAGAAAAGTGAAAGGTGTAGACAATGACTGTGTGTGCCAATGTTTAGGCTCATGGGCCATGAAAAAATGCCCCCATCTTTCCTTCTGATAGAGCTAGCAACTCTACAAGGGAGGCAGAGGGAAAGGAGAGGACAAGAGGGAATCCACAGGCAAAGAAAGTCAGAGGGTAGCACAGCACTGACTCAGAGGTCAGCAGAGGAGCTATTCTTTCCACTGTCACATGGAGCAATCAGGATTTTTGGACAGGGACACTTGCACCATGTGATTGTTCATATGATCTCTCCCACCTGTGCACACTCCAAGAGCTTGTTCATGTGATTATTCCAGTCTAACTATTTCTCTGCAGGACGTGCTACCTCCTTGCTTAAAACTGTCATCTTTAGCAAAAGTCTCTTTTCATCCTGGTGTCTTAAAACTCTTAAACTGGCACGGTAGTCCCCTATAAATACAGTGCTTAAACTTCCTGTGTAGGTTTTTCTGTTGTTTTATAGCTGCTTGAATGTTTCTTGTGCTGTATTTAGCAATAGCTCTGGTTTTTCATAGCCCTTGCAGAGAAAACGCCAACTCTACTTCCTTCTAACAACAGAGTTCAAAAGAAATTAATAATATCCCTGTGATCACAGTGGTGTTTGGGACTGTTAGAAGTAAATTCCATTCAGTCCACTCCCACAATTTCTTTTGGAAACCTACTGAGGTCCACAGCTGTTAAATATATGTTTAACACAAAAAAAAAATCTTTGTTCTCTTCACTTCCTTCTCTTGCTGTCATTGCTTCAACTTCCTCTTTCCTTTTTTTTGCCCCCGATCCCTTTAAACAAGACTGAGCTTTTTAATCACTGAAAAGGACTGATTTTATTTTCAGCTTATTTTGTGGGGCAGGTGTTCCTCTGTTTGGGCAGGCAGTGAGCTGACGTTTCATTGCAGCTGGGGCTCCTCTTTCCTGTCTCTGGGGCAGAACTGTCACTTGACTTCGTTCTTGAGCCTGTCCTTCTAGATACTACATGTATTTCAAAGAATGACCTAAATTTAGCTAATTCTTCAAATTTAAAACAAAGAGAAGGACTTGATTTACATGTCACCATTTTGAATCCCTTGATGTCTCTCTTGAAGCAGGATAAGGCAACAGAGTCCACCCAAAGTTTCTACTTTACTATCACTTATGAACTTGATATTATAAGAGGAGGGTTGAGGAGTTTCAATCACTTTAATCACTCAATAACTCTGCCTAGCATGGCAAGCAACTGCAGCTGTGCAGAAACTATAGAGCTACATCTTCCAACTAACTCATATTTCCCCTGGTTTCCCTAAGAAAACAGTATTTCTGTATATAAAGGAAGACTGAAGAAAATTAAGCTGATCTTCAAAAATCCCTCCTGACACTCCCCTGTTGTTTCTCTGTATTTAGTGCAAACAGGGCTCTGCCAGTCATGTACCATTATTAGCATAACTCCTATCAGAAAACTGTGTGGTAAATAGCCATAACCCAGTCATGGGAGCTTTCTGTGGATCCTCTCTTCACCCTCACAACACACTGGCTGAGCACTAACATTTTTTTCTTGCACTGCCCTTCATCACCCAGGTATCTTCACTGTGTCTCACTGTTTACTCAAGTCTGTGTCACACCATTGAACAAATTATCCCAACATGCAAATGACAGCCCAGAGTAACTTGAAAGCCACCTTGAATCCCAGAACTGCCTGCATGTGCTGAAAGACAAGCATTTCAATTAATCTGACACTTCTGTAGTTACAACATGCTAATTTTCAAACTGCTGCATTAAAGCACAGACACTTCACTGCCAGGCCTGCTACAAAATTTAAGAGAAAACTAAGTTCTAGGGAAGGAAGAGATACAAAAGCACAACTTTACCCCTAGCTTTGATCCCTAGTGTCTCAAGTCCCAGAGGCATTGGGACTGGCTCAAGGTCCAGAACGGGCTTGTGGCATAATCAGAAGCTAAACCCACATGGCTTACATGTCATTTCTACTGGGGTAGAGAATACAAAACCAAAATAGGAACTGGGAGCTGAATGATTTTCTCAGCTATGGCTTTACAGAAACAAACTGTCCCTTGAGAGAATTTGCCACGTGTGTAAGAATGTTAAATAACTCCCTAAGCAAAGAACAAGTAATCTTCTGTGAACCCATTCTGAAAGGCTGTGTTCCCATGGGGAAACTTTGATGTCTAATAAGAGGAGATCTCATACTACAGCCTCTCCTTGTGGATTGATTCTTGTCTCTTCAGCTGTCTTACTCGTGCAGAAGCTGAATTTCCTTCAGCCTTCTGTGGTACAAATTCATAAGTCAACAGTGACAATAGGGTGGAAGAAGAAACACAAACTTATAATAAACATGAAAAAAAGAAAGAAAAAGTCTGATTTCCCTAGAAAAAGTCTGAAAGGAGACACCAATACTGCTGGTACATAATACATGTTCAAGCTTCCATGATAGCTCCAGCCCAAGCATAGCAAGTTTTTAAAAACTTTTTCCTTATTATGGACACTAGCCTGAATTCCTGAAAGAAATCAGCCTAAAAAATTGGACCATGCAGAAAACATTAGGGAAACTTATTTAATTTCAGAAACATGGAAGAACAGGCAGAGGAAGTAATAATATTGCATACACATTTTATGCCTAGATATAAGAGCTAATACAAAAAGGTAACTTCATCTGCATCTAGTCAATATTCTTTCTCCTAAAATGAACGACAACTACCAATGCAGATAACTTGACACTAATTTTAACTAATATAGGGAATATAACAAGAAATCTGAAAAGCAGAAGTGTGAATAGAGAAAACCTGTATCCTCTCAGTGTAGATTTTTCTGCTACAAAATCATGTCTTCAGTCCTGTAACTAACATTCATGGTCTGTGGCTGTTGTCCTAGGAGCTGGGCTTAATGTCAGAGCAGTGTATATGAAAAAGAACTTAATAAATAAAAGGAGAACTCCTGAGGCTGTTGGCCAGGTCAGCCTGCAAACTTTTAAAGGGTCTCAGTACAAGGAGGTGTTGGATTCCACTAGAAATTCAGTTTCATTGATAGGCCAAATGCTCAGACAGGGCAACACACAACTACCACACTGACTTCAAAGGAAGCTGACAGGTTCACATCCTCTGTCATCATCTGTCTCAAGAGGCTGTGTTTTGCTGTGCTGGAGCAAGGGAGCATCCATGGATTCATGAACATACTGCTTTGTAGTCCCAGTACAGAATCAGAACTGACACGTAGATGAGGGCTGGGTAAAAGCAGTGACTGAATGTGTATCACCCAAGGTAGCTCACTCTTTAATTATGAAGAAAGCATCAATCAATACTTTTCTGGGGCAGTGGCTGCAGAGAAGTTCCTTTTCTCTACTGCCAAATCATTATCTTTCTACACCTACAGAGCTTCCCTATGCTGTTTGCAGGAGTGATCTCTGAACCGTGCTGTGAGTGACCAATGCCAAAGCTTTCCACACCTGTCAAGTGGAGAACAAAGCCCTTTAGAGCACACTAAGCCCACCTTATGTCAGTCAGGCCAGGCTCCTGCTGTTCAGTAAAGGCCAGATTCTAAGACCTGCTGAGCACCTTCTGTTCAATTTAGCACAAGACTCAAATGCTTGCCAGCTTTCAGGATTTAGCCCCAAGCTAAACTCTATTTTTGTATCCTCATTAGCACAGGAACTTTCTATCTTCCATGCCAGCAATACTTTTCATAAGGATAAGCCTAGAGACACTAATGCTGGCTGATTTAGGAAGAAAGGATTTTTTTTTCTTTCTTGTAATTTCTATCAAAACATTCATCCTGTTAGAAAACGGAATGATCTATTGAGTGGATTTCTTCATCTGGAAAATCCACCAAGAGTTTCAGCTGGCCAAGATCAGCCTTGGCCTCTGCACCAGAGTCAGGCACTGCAGTTTTGTCCCTGCTAAGCTCATGCTATCTCTTGCAGGGCATGTTCCCTGTGTGCAATGTGTATAACACCACAGTGTCCCTCAGCTGAACTGCTATGGATAATCATTGCAGACTATAGTAGGATTGACTGACTGTACTAATCAATGACTTGATTTCAAGGTGAGATGCAGGACAGAATTAATATGTTCTATGCAGTTGCTGTTTTTAATAGTTTGAAAAGCTGTATATATAAAAAATAACATGTTATGTCACGGTTCTATGCATTTTTGCCCTGTGAGAGCAACTCCATAGAGCAAAGATAGCACAAATAGCTCTATGCAACAACTTTCACCAATAGCCAGGCTCCTGTCCCTGTCCTTTGGAACATTTGTGAATGCTCAATAGCCATGTTAAAACTCTACCAAACAAACTTCATCTTTGACCTGAGCTAACAAGGTGAGAATTCACCTTCAGATTGCTGATCTCTTTTCAACAGGTGGCTTTCCTTTCTATGCAATGTGATTTAAATGACCAGAGAAAGACATCCCATGTGAATGTGGAAAATGGTGGAAACCAGCTAAAATCAAGTAATGCAGACTTTTTTCCTGCTCTTACAAAATCCCTAATTTTTCACTGTCTGGCTAAGATTCCACATCACCTACTGATGACAAATTACGTGTTTTGCCCTTTCAGCGCTTAAAATACAGGTGTTTTCCCATCCCATTTACAACCTCAGATGTGGCACTTGAGGACATGTTTTAAAGGTGTACACAGTGGTGGTAGGTTGATGTTCAACTTTATGAGCTTAGAGGACTTCCAACCTTAACAATCCTGTTCTTACACAAATCTCTTCCAGTGCTATGCCTCTTTTTGACTGCAGGTGTACAAGGAAATGATCTCTTTTGAGGGCTTCTGTGAAAAGGAAAACATGGCCAGGCAGCACCTTGAGAAAACAGGCCAGCTACTCTTGCCTTTTCTCTTATTACAAAGGATGTTTTAACAAACCAACAGTGTTTAACAAACACTCATTGCTCAGCCTTGAATTTACAGCTCACAGTGACTCGTGTCACAGAGCCCAGAAATCTGGGAACTATCATTTGTTTAAGAACCCCAGGGAAAAAGGAAAAAAGTCCCAGGAGCAGCAGCCAACTGTGACAGAAGAAACCCTGGCTTTCTTCAGGATGAGCCAGTCCTCCCACTCACTCTCATTTAAGCAGCAGCATATCAATTACAGCATAAATTAACTGCCCAGTTAGGTTAGGAAGTTATTAAGCACTGAGGGAGCAGTCCAGCCTGTAAAACTGGGAGAGACAGAAAAGACAGAGTCAAAGTTGTACAAGGAACTTGGGCTGGGTTGGATCTTCAATCCTGCAAAAATCTCCCCATGAAAAGATGTCTTTTCCAAGTCTTACATGCTAACTTTCAGTTTAAAGTAGTATCACAAATCAGCATCAGGTTCACCCCTGCTAGAACTACTGCAGGCTTGAAAATAATGCTTGAATTAGGCCTCAGAAATACATGCTTGACAGACAATGCTCTGTCAAAAGCTCTTCTGACCTGGAAGATTTCAGATCTCACCTCAGTTTGAAGTAGTCAAAGTGCACAAATCTGTCTAAAGGCTCTATTCAGATCAAACTGAACAAAATGGATGAATAGTCATTCAATGTACAAAACCAAAGAAAGCCTTGGTTGCTGTTTGGAAGACAGAAACCTAAAATTATATGACAAACTTCTGTTAGTGAGTCCAGTTGCTGAAAGTTTGGGGAAGCACAGAATTTAAAGCCTAATGTGAAAAGGATTGATCATACAAAGAGTTCCAAAACCTTAGTAGAAAATACAAGCATGTGCAGCTCCAGAGGCAGATAGAGCTAGAATTGGAAATGAAGGCAAGTACTCAATGAAGAAAATGAAAAATTATCAGACCTTCCATCAGGCACACTTTCTTGCTTAAGTCCTCCCCATGGTCTGCTGGAAAAACAGAAAAGTCTCTAACTTTGTCTTTATTAATATCTTATTTTAGAGATGTTCAAATTAAAGCCAGGGCATATGCAGTTGGTAAAAAAATAGCACAAAATCATTGAAAAGAAAGTATGAAATCAAGTGCAGCCTCTTGACAGCTGCAACTATCTCAGGGGACTGAGAGATACCAGGCATTTGAAACAGCATTAAGAAATTACTCTCCTGTGGGAGGTGATATTTACACAACCTATTAGAGAGATCAGAGCAGCAGGAAGCTTCCTTTGATGTCAGTGGCAGGGTTCAGATCACTGCACTTCTGAAAACAGCTCACTGTGATGCTTTGACCTCTGGTGATCTTCTCAAGTGGCCTGTTTGCTTAAAAGTTGTCAATTCCAAAAGGGAGTGCCATAGCTGAGTAGCTATTAGAATTTTTAGTAAAAAACCGCACATTACAAGACTATTGGCCATGAAAGAAAAGCCCACATTGATTTTTCAGGTACTACTGAGTCTAAAATAAGAGGCACAATATCGCAGTAGTACTGTAGCAGATGATTAGATATTTGAGAACAGAGGTACTTCTGCCTTCACCAAATGATCATGTATTTCATGATGTTGGTCATAATGAGAGGTCACAAGAACTTTCAAGAGGTTAATTCTCCAAGTAGTTCAGACAAACTTACTGCTGACCCAGCTCTTTCCCCCCTTCTCTTTGGTAAATGGGAAGTTTCTGTGAATAATGTCACTCTCTGATTCATTGGAAACTGTCTCTTGGTAAAGAGGTTATGTGTGAAGTCAGGAACCATGGATTGGATCGAAAGGAAACATTTTCATTTCAGTGAGTTTGAATCGGTCTTTTTGTTATCAGCCATCAGAAAGGCTGGGTCATGCTTTCCAAGTTCTGTCAAGCCAATGTGAAATACTACAGAGGAATTTGCAATGAAATTATCAGACTAAAAAGCTACAAATTTACAGAGATATTTTCATAAAAGTGTCACATTTACACTGAAAGTTTACATCATTATCACATTTGGAGAGCAGGAAATAGAGATGTGCTTAGATTCTTAGGAAAAAAAACCCAACCAAACAGAAATGCCGATTACAGAGTAAAACAACAAGTTTGAAATGAGTCCAAGAGCAAGAATTGTATTTAAAGGTTGGTCCTACAAATCTACCCAGCTGACTGGACCTTTCCAATGCTGCATGTTCCCTCTTAGTCACTGTGTTCATCCTCGGCCTTAAGAGACTGCCCATGCAGGTTTTCTATGCAGGAACCTGGGAAATTATTGCAATGTGAGACAGCAGATCTCCAGAAACACAGCTAGTATGAGTGACAGGTCACAAACAAGAACTACTGAACTGTCAGTCAAACTACCAAGTGCCAGGTCAAATATCAACAGGAGAACATGGCACATGGAATTCACTGCAGAAGATGACAGATGGTACTAAAAGCTGACCTAAGTTCAAAAGGAAACCAACCAGCTTCATAAAAAAAATCTGTCTCTAGGTGAGAAAAACCACATATTGAAAATCAAAGGCCTGAAAAAAGTTGTGATTAGCCTCACCTAAGGATGCCCCATTTTACCCCTCCCTGTGGGTTTATATGTTGACCAATAAATTGGGTTATGGTGTTAAGGGAACTTTCCTGCCACCGTTCCCTATGCCCTTTGCTGTGCAAAGGGTTGGTGCAAGGTCACAGCCCCTCACCTGGGGCTCCAGCCATTCTGCCCACCCAGGGACAACCTGCAGGTGCTCACTGAACCACCTGCATGAAAAGTGTTCCTCAACAGTGGACAGGTTGCAGACTCAAAGCCATCTGGGTCTAACCCTGAATTGATAGAGACCATCTTGGTCAGGTATGTTTTTTGTACTGACCCATACTGTGTACCCATAAAATGTGGTCTGTTCACCACAGCTGTTCTTGTCTGCACATACAATTCTTTCCTATGCTTCCTCAAAACCAGTGAAGATTCATGTAAAACAAAAGAGTGGCTTGGACATACGCAAACACCCCACATTACTCACAGAAGACAAGGACTGTGGCAAAGCTTCCCACATCACCACACAAATGTGACTTGAAATAAGAGAAAAGCCACTTTTCCATGTTGCCAAGTAATGGGTTATACAAACATAATAAAGCCAAAGTGCACATTTTCCTGGTGTTCCTGAGAACACAGAGAGATGTGATCCTGAAAGGCCATTTTCATGGTTTGTGCATTCCCTGGCAGGCTGGCTGCAGCAGACCCATGAGCAGCACAGCTGTGATTTTTCTCACATGGAAAGTGTGTAGGTGTGTAACAGCTTTCCTACCAAAAACCTTTTGGAAAGTCACTAGTGAAAGGAATGATTACATTTCTTTTCACAGCCCACACAGAGCAAGAAGGAGAAATTAACAGATCTCATTGCCATAGAATCAGCATAAAAACAGTTTGGAAGTAGTTTTCCTAAACTTTAATAGCAGACACATTTCATACAGCATTTAGTATAATCACCCCAAACTGTGTCTATGTGCAATAATATAGACTCAGAATGTCTAGAGGGGAAAAAAAGTGCTTGGGGTGTCAGACAAATTGGAGAAGGCAAATTCCAATTGTGAAAGCATGAAGGACATTGAAAATATTAGGAAAAACAACGTTCAAACCTTCCCTTACACATCAGCTGTGTTTGACATAGATATATAAAACCAATCAGATGTTACAAATAAGAATTGTAGCTTAAGTACTGCCTCAAAAGTTTTTGAGCTGAATGTTTAATCTTTATTCACTCCCTCTTCCCAGGCACCCAAACCACAAAGGTAACATCTAAGGTAGCAATCAGACTGTAGCTCCTGCAACTCCTGCAGATGCAGCTACGTGCCAGGAGGGATGTCCTAATTTTATTCAGAATGTGAAGGGTGAAAGTAGAACGCTGTATTCTGCCAGTATAAATCTGAACATCAACCCTCAATACTTTGCTTTAACAGCTTTGGTTTAACCAATACTTTGGTTTAACAGCTGAGAATTAATCCCAACATTAATTGATGTATCAGCTGAAATGAATGTAGCAGAGAGCAATCTCCACTACAGAAAGAGCTCTAGGCATAAAACTATGGTATTTGGTAAAGAGCAGCTGAAGTCAAAGTAGCAATTTGTGTTAAATAAGTGGAGCTGGTCCCTGGGCTGCTCCCCATAATGTTATGCTGAGGGGAAGCATGGGAACCTTGTTTTGGATTTTACCAGTCACCAGCTCCTGCAAGTCCTGGACACAGACTGGTATTTCATGAGGACTTTGATATGGACCATTAAGCACTCAGCTTTGTCTCTCCCCATGAAAAGGAACATAGCAATACTCTCTAGATAAGAATACAAACTTGTGTCAAGCTCTGCCACATTCCTAATTGTTTTACATTCATGCTCCCATGTGTAACTCCTGTACATTTCCTCTTCTGTTGTAATTCAGCTGCCTCTCTTTCTGTCTCCCCACTTTCTCCCCTGCTCCAGTCTGATAAACTTTTAGCACAAACAACGTCTCAGAACTCCATCTGTTCTCCTCCTCTCCCCCTTATTAACAGGCTGGATGGAAAACTGCAAAGTTTTGGATTTCTTCCTCTCTTCCCTTCACCTCAGCCATGTCCAGACCTCAGCTTGTTTGCATGTTGCTGCTCTAATCTTCAAGGAAGACTTTAACACTAAAATCTTTGCCCGCTTGTTTCTTGCAACAATTTAGGATACTGTCACAACCACTGAAGGTGGCACATCACCTTATTTCAGATGAAGAAACAGGGTTTGCCAACCCTGTGTCAGACTGCTGATGCTCCCAGTCTGATGACCCTGTACTCTAATCATGTATGTCGGAGGAATAACCTGCCCAACCTGAGAAAGAATGACTGGATCCTTCTCAGGCTCAATCTCTCTGTCACCAGAAACCCAAGAGCAGAACTCCTTTACATACTCCTGCATTATAACTAGGGATTTTCTCATTAACTGGATAAATGTGCAATTCCCTAACTCCTGCTATGCAATAAGCATCTGTTTTCTTGAATTGTTAAGATTAAAACCTTGCTCTTCCTCCTGGCTGCTAGCAGTAAAGTTGACCTCATCCGTGCTGGAATTCTTCCTTCCAACATCTGCTGTTTGGCACTGGCTCGAATTTAATCTCATCTGCTATGACACTTCAGGTCTTTGCAGCTCTGGGGGGGTCCTGCCAATGCACTGCAAACTTTTCTAGTCTTTGCTAACATATACTTGTCTGCCTCTCACAAATTCTGCCTCCTTGCTGGTCGTCTCTTCTCTTTATCAGTGTACTGCTACATAAAACACGGTTTATTGTTTTGATTTCTATTCCTAGCTTTGATAATTCATTCCAAAGGAAAAAAAACCTTAGAATTTGGATTTCCCTCCATCTGCAACAGCAGAACACAAACAGGAAATCTGTGACATGTGGAAAGACAAACCAGACACGTAAAAGATGCTGCTTATAGGCAGGAAATGAATAACTAACCAGAACTGCCTTCTCTGGTTCAATTAAAGAGGAGACAACAAAAGACTTTTACCCCAAAATATGGCAGCTCAATCAAGGAAAAAGGAATTTTGAGTGTTTTATTTTCAAACAGTTTTATTACTCTTGTAGCTTTTGTACTGTTCTTTATCTTACATTTAAAGAAAGCTCAAATTCTGTCTTTTGTCTGTGTGACACTGACCTGATGAAACCTGAGCTAGGGATCTCAGGTAATTCCTGTAACACTCAATGCTTCATGAATGTAAACTAGAAGAAAAATTAAATTGTTTTAGTAGCAGGTCTTTCCCATTACTTTCTCAAGGTGAACAATCAGAACCATGAAGTCTGTTTTTTCCTTATCCCTCACCCGATAACCATTTTCTAAAATACATCACTTAAAAATGGCAGTTACTAAGCCTCCAGCGTAAACCAGTAAGAAATCAGGTCATTTGGGATCTTCAGGTTTGTAACATCAATGCAATATAAACAGACCACAAAGTCCACGTGGAAAGAGTGGCTAACCTCTGTCCGGAATCTAGTAGCTTTTTGCATTTCTTGTTGGTTAGGAAGACAGGAATTTAGAGAGGAATGGGCTTTGGAGGATATCTTAATGGTTAAAACTAGGGAAAAGTTGGGCCAAATTAGGATCTTTATAAAAGCCTGGTGTGGTGGTATTTTCAGAAATAACATTCATAGGGAAGCACCTGCCTGAATACTGTTCTAAAAAATAAACAAACTTCCCCCCATTCCCCAGTGTGACAATAGTATCTTAGTTTGACAGGACTACCCTAATTTCTCACACACTGTTTCTAAAGGATGGGCAGTGGTGGCTGTTAAGGCCTGTTAAAGCCCAAGAAACAAGAGTAAAGAAAAATTGCTTTAAAGCAGCAGAGACAGTAATCTTACATGAGCCCTCAGAAATCTCAGTGGATGTCCTGGCAGCCATTTAAAGCAGGTGCTTTCGAAAGAGATGCAGTTATCTACCACTGAGCCATGACATCAGGTATTTTGTGCTCAAAGAAGAGTGTTGAGTTGCTGTGGAAAGCAAAGACAGCCATTGCTCCTGAGGAGTGGAGAAAGCAATCACGTCGAAGCAAGCTACAATGGCTTTCAAAAAGAACTGGAAATCCTAGGGACAACAAGCTAAATTCAGCATCAGTAGGTCCTCTTACCACAAGGAAAACACTGACTGCCTAGTGCAGCTCTGAGCACACTTGGCTCTCCAGTACAGCTGTGGAGAGGATGCACACTCCAGCCCAAACTCACCCATGGCTCCCACTGGAAGCTGTACAGATGGGATATCTCATTAGCTATTGGCATCCATTTTAACCTGAAGACAACGGCAGCACGTACATTATGCAGTCCAGCTAGGGCACAGACCCTGTTCAAGAAGAAATCAAAGACACCAAAACTTTTTTCACCATTGTATTATCTTGGTTTGCACTTTCATACTGCACACTTTCTCAAGTACTGGGTGAAAAAGCTTCAAGAGATGTGATGCTGTTTTGTCCTGCACCGAGACTGAGTTCCGTAGGAGCACTGACTATAGTTTAGCAACAGCTCTGCCTGAACAAATAGCATTTTCTATTTTCACACCTTCAGACCTACTTCTTTTGGAGCTTCCATTTCTGTGCAGTGCTATTATGGAAACAGCAGTTCTAGTGCCTGGGGCTGTAGGACAGGTGGCTACCCTGTCATTGCAGGACATCTGCCCCCCCCAGAGTCCTTCAGTTTCAGGCTCCAATGGCTCTTCCTCTGCCTGGTGATCACCACAATGCAAAAGCTCTGCTGAAATTTGCAGCCTTCTTTGTCAGCAATACACAAAGGCAATGTCAAATGAAATATCATACCTAGGACTCTAAGCCTTGAGCCAAATGGGCTATTTACCAGAAAATGAACATTTTCAGCAGTTGAGCAGTGATCACAACAAGGCATTGTTGTTTTTTATTTATTGCAAAATTTTGCCTATATAATGCATATATTTTGCATTTATTGCAAAATAAATAGGGAAAATGTATCTGAAAACTCCAGGTATCATTATGCCCCCTTTGTGAATTCCTAACTCAGGTGTACATCCTGCTTATTAGCCATAAAGGCTGGAGTAACTAAGTCAGGGGAAAAATCCATTGCTATTCCACACACACCATGGCATGCATGATCCTGTATGGCCCATGATTGCCACTATGATTGTTTCTTCATGCTACATTTTAATTTTCAGTGCCTTTTCTTGCCTATCTGCTGATGGAGTCCTTACAAAGACCAATCTAACCTTTTGTTCTTCCTGTTGTAGAGACAAACATCTACATTTTTTTCTTTGTGGTAGTTTTGGTCATCTCTGATAAAAGTTCCCCAGAACTGAAAATATGAAAATATGCACTCTGCTGCATGGAGCTATATAGAATTCTTAGGCCAGCTGCCCTTGCTTCCTCTGAACAGGTTCCAAAGAGGACAAATGCATAAACTGTAAGGATTCTGATGATGAGTTTGCAAGGGACAAATTACTGTGCTGGAGATGAATTCACAAGTTTAGACCTGTCAATGCATCTGTTCTTTTGCTTACACTGAGTGAGGGTATGCTGGAATCGACACAGAACGAGTTCTCCAAATTTGAAAAACTAAGTAAAACCCAATCCCAGCTTCTGACAGCAGTGTTTTACAGAACTTCAGCCAATTCAAAACCAAATGACATTTCCATATCTGTTGCAATGTGCAGTTCACAAGATTAAGGCATTCTTTTTAAGGGTCTTTACTCTCAAAGGCTTAAAATCCTTCTGACCCGCAGATCTCTGTTATGCCATCTGTCCCTTCTGATTTTCAACAAATGTGGAGTGACAAATTCTACAAGCAATAGGGCTTATAATATAAACTCAGGTAACCATAGTTTCAGTGGTACCCTCTCTTCCTTTTTTAAAACCAAGGACTCCATATAAACTTCTGTTCTAAAATCCTTTCCTTATGAGAACAGATCCACACATACACACTCAGACTTTCAAAAGCTTTCAACAAATGCTCAGTTAATACTAAAAAAATTCCCTTTAAATAAAGTGTTTTTAAATCATCTAAATGCTTGTCCTATGGACAGACTGCTTCAGAAGTCCATTTAATGTATCACACCATAATTAGCACATGCAGATTGGTAACAGACTGTGGAAGGCAGATGTTTCTCTGTTATGATCTTTACAGACAAATCACAGCCAAAAGCTTTCGAAGTGACTCACATTTTCACAGATGTCATGTTCCTTGTGTTGTGCCTGGAAATGAAGGCAAAACACTGATGACCCCTGGCAGACTTTGCTGTCCCACCCACACCCTCGGGTGAGTTCAGGGAGATGAAGATAATCCAGAAGCCACATGCAGAAGGGAAAAGTTCCTCTTCAGAGCCAAATTGCCATTGATTTGTGTGACATGGCCACATTTCAGGCCTTGACTTCTGCTTATGGCACAAACTTTCATTTTCTTCAAGAGATGAAGATTCTCTTTGCTACCTCATCTTCCCACCTGTGAAGTGTCAAAATCAGCCTAATTTGCAGGTTTCAAGGCAAAGGGATCCAGGATGCTCTTTGTATAGGCTGCTGTGTGATTATTTGTACTATTTTGATTTGGTGATGCTTGTAAATGGACAGAGTTTATTCTGAGCCCAGGAACCCTCAGGACCCTTAGAAGTGTCCCTATATTACAGCAACATTTGAAGTCTTAATACCTCTCTTCCAGTGACATTACAAAGGAAACCCAGAGTCAAACATGACCAAGCACTTGGAAGAAAATTTGTCCCCAAGGAACCTATGAAGCCTTGGAAGTCAGGAACCCCATCCTGCCTCAAGTTAACTGTTTATGCTTATAATACTTATTGCACTAATAAATCTGCCTCACCCATTACTGTCACTTCACTTTGTGAATTCTGCAAGTGACAGATATCTTGGATATTGTCTGGGAAACAAATTTTTAACATTTTTCTGCTTAGCTTGAGAAGGTGATCTTGAACTATCCTTGTCTGGACATTTAATTAAGAAATAGTGGAACAACAGGGTTAATGGAACCCTTTCATTAATTCAAAATGCAGTATAATACAACTGTAAAGCATAATTTAAGTGTTATTTAAATGAGATAGCTGTTATTTAACTGCATAAGATACACAACATTTTTTCTGAAACATTTTCCTGAAACATTTTCCAAAAAAAGTAAGGTTTGGAGACTTACTGTGGTTTCACACTGGGCATCCACATTTACAGTGCAGGTTTAAGAAGATAATGAACAAAACATATGAAAAATAATTCTAAGATGTGCTTTCAGAGGGCAAATGCTGTCACTTATTTAGTTTTAACAGGCTGAAATAAACCTCAGTTTCAAAGATACTAGCAACAAAATCACTGTTGGCATCAAGAAATTGTGAAAAGAGCTTAATAGAAACCTCAAGTTCTGATAATGTGATTCCTCCTGAACTGGGAAGAGAGGAGGAATTATTAATAAATTTTTTTTTAATGTTGTGTCAATATATATTCTGATGCGTTTATTACTGAATTGGAGATCAGTTTAACACAGCTGGTCCCCCAGTTGCTAATAAATGCTAAAAAAATAAAATCAAAATCTCCCTTCTCCCTAGCCAAGATCCAACTCAGTTTTAGAAAACTTAAGAGTTGGAGTGTCCAAGCAAAACTTATGCCAGAAAAATGACCAAAACAAAATATGGGAGCATCCTCTGCTCTGATGTAGGATTTCTATTTACAGTACATTTTGGAGAGTTTTTCCAATGTGGACTTTAATTACTGAAAATATTTGAGAAATTTTACATTTCAGTTTTCACCATTACAGGTTTTTTTTTTACCCCTACCATGTGAATACTTCCTCTGCTTGCTCAATTTCATCTCCATTTTAACTGTGCCAAGTGGAGGAATCTGAGGCACAGGATTTTAAGTGGAAGGGCTGCAGGCAGGCATCATTTCTGCCCTGAGACACGTGTTGCTGCTTGTGAGGACAGACACTGAGCATGGGGAACATCTGAGCATCTTTGTCAGAAGATGCTGTCCCACAGCATCCCAGAAAGTGAGCTGGAAAGCAGCGGTAGTTGGAAATTTCCATGTGGCATGTTGGAAATCTCAATCAAGATTTCTGTTGTCAAACTGCAAGCTGATAGCTAAGTAAGTCCTAGGATGATACACATCCTCTCTCCAGGCTTTCAGTGCTGCTGAACTCAATTTCTGCAGCACTATCACATCAACAGCCTTTTTAAGATTGACCAATTCATCTTCTGACCTATAATGAAGCTTCTGGGTCAGGAGGATCAGTGAGCTCTGGTTTAGGATAATTCACATGAATAGTTCTAGCAATATTAACAAGAAAAGGTGGTATATACACTTAAGTGCTTTGCTGAATTGGGGCCAAAGCCTCCTAAATTTTAACCTCAATTTATTTCAACCTCAAGAAAGATGGAAATCAGAGCTTTGAGTTTTTACTGTGGAGCATTATATTGTATTACAAAGTTCTGTTTCCAGATCCCTTCCTTCTGAATTGAAGCCAAAAAGCAGATACAGGCTTGCCCAGAAAATAGCAGTGTTTATTACTTGTCTGAGGTTTTCCTCCATCTTGTGCCATTTCATATCTTTTCTTTAGTTTATACGACATTCTGACATCTGAAGACCAGTCCCATTGCCTTAGTGGAAAAAATCAGGAAACCCTAGTGCCAGTGCCCACTTCAACAACTCATGCACAGCTAGACATCTGCCTCAAGCCAGCTATAAAGGTTTTATTGTTTTTTTTAGAGAAGCATTGGCTCACTAACTTTAGTAACAGTACTCTCCTCTGGCAGCATATGTCATCAGCCCCTTACCAGGTCCATTTACACCGGAGATATTTGTGTGGATCTATAGAGCATTCTAAAAAAGATCTGACAACTAAAACAGTGTTTCCAAACCTGAGGTCACTCATCCTAACAAGCTATTTCCTCCACAAAATGTCTACAGTAATCTTTAGTACTGCATGGATTTTGAATATGTTTACAAGTGCAGGATTGCTGTCCCGTTCTCTTTCACTTCTGAACCTGCAGCATTTCCAAACAAGATTATTACTTCAGGATTATGCCAAGCAATAATCACATGAGAAGCTGGAGTTTTCAGAGCCATACTTAACAGCCAGATTTTTCAAACACCATTCAGGGGCTGCAATTATGTGTAGGATGTCTGAGCTTTATGCTCTCTTTGAAAAGCTGCTCAGACTAACCTCTTCAGGAGAAACTCCTGCTGTATTTTCAATGCCCTGGTAGGCAAAGATAAAAGCGGGGCTTTACACAAGAATGGGGCAGAGGACACCCCTGACACAAATGGTCCTTCAAAAGAGTATCCAGCGATAGCAAAAGTACTTACATCACCAAAGAAGCCACTTAAAATACATGGATGTTGCCTGAACCTGGGAAAAGACCTTGGTGTTTATGCTGAACTAAATATTCAGGTACATGAGTTCTGCTACCTGCAAGGCTGCCTTGCTCATCCAGTCAGTGACATTGCTGTCTGCCACTTTGGAGAAAGAAGCAGGAATGTGATATGTGTGTTTGTGAGAGGTATCACAGACAAAAATTATAGGGGGGAAATAAATAAACAAACACACAGGACAACCTGGGGCAGAGGGCAAAATTTCATTTGAGACAAAGGCTCAATAAGTTTTCTATAAAAAATCTGAAGCCTTCTAGATTTCAGGTAATAAGAGAGGTTTATATAATGGATGCTCTTATCCAGAAAGGAAATGCCTCTCTAATGTGTTCATGGTGAGATAATTTAATAAGTAGTACATACTCTATAAAACTCATTTGTATATAAAAGAATGGATTTCAAACTTCTTCAATGAGTTTACCTTGAACAGCAGTTACCAAATGGAAAGCTCTGAGTGACTGCAGAGGAAATGATCTCTGGGATTTTAGAATGAATCTCTAGATTCTTAAACAACTAACATTTTGTTAATTGGTATACCTATTTTTAAGCTGCTGCAAAAGAGTTTAACATTTGTAAGCTGTTCAGATCACACAACTTGGTGAACAATTTGATCTCCCTTATTTTTATAAATCACTGTTTCACCACTACTTCTCAAAAGAAGCACCTGTAACCATTGAACTACAGCAGGTTTTCATTAAACTGGATAGAATATGACAGGAACTGACAGACGCCCTAAACTATCACTCCAGCACTATTCAGAAGTGATACTTATAAAGTGCAATCAGTAAGAACAAAGAAACAAAGTTAAACTCCCAGAGTTAGAAAATATAAATATTAAGATAATCTGGACACTTAGGCAAGTTTCAGTCTTCAAATTTGCCAGGTTCAAAAGCAACTAAACTTAGTCTCTGCTGAATGCTATCATCTTATCTAAACTGAGGATTAGTTCTCCACCATATGTTTGGACAACATGTCTGATGTCAGCCAGGGTTAATATATGTCTGCTACAACATCAAATAAAAAATAATAATAAGAATTACAGTAATGGTGATGTTGCTTTAGCAGTTGCAGAGCCAACTGTTAACTTGGTTCCCTGACCCATCCTCTATCACCAGAGGCTAGGAGACAAGTCTAACATCAATACAACTAATTTTGGACATATGTGTGGTGAAACAGCAGACACAACAGAAAAGAATTTATGCAGAGGCTTGTTTTCCTTACAGCTTTCCTAACTGGTTCAATCAGGAAAATCTTATATACAAAATACTCTCCATGCCACAACACTAGGGACCACCATCCACCTAAGAGACAGTAAGTAAGGACACTTGTTACTGCTAAATTCATGACTGTCCAAAATCAGGATCTGAGCTAATTTCTGCCTCTTACGATCTCACACTTCCCTTTCAGCATATGCTATCCCTTATCTCTTTGGATAATCAAATAATGTCCATTAAAATAAATGGATGCCTGCAGGCATAACTATTTTTTTGCATAATAATAGACTACTTACCTCATAAGTTTTGTATGGATTGACCATTTACTCCCCCTACTGTAAGAAAATGCCCTTCATCTGAACTTCTTTGGCTCCCTTCAAAACCCAGAGAGCTGTCAGAAATAAAGGGCAGATATCTCATTTGTAAGCCCAAAAGTTTCCACACATTCTATGATTTTCTTCTCCTAAATAATTGGCTCTCAATTGGAGAACTGCATTAATTTCCCTGCAATCTCAACTACAGACCACAGAAAGCCATTAGCAACCTCAGCACGATAGGCATCCACAGACCCAAGATGGAAAAGGTTGCTTTTTCAATGGATCAAGGAGTCAGCTGCTGCTGCTGGCTGAGAGCTGCTCTGCCTGGTTCCACAGAGCAAAATGCTGAGGCAGTGGGAAGTGGGCTGGGTGCATTTTTCCAAGCAAGTTGTCCTGTCAGAACAGCAGCTACTCCAGACAGTGGCACCTGACAGGACAGAGTGTGACTCTCCCTGACCAAAGGGACACATCCACTGCCCTGGGTGCATCATGGTCAGGCACCAACTCTGCCTGTGCCAGGACTTATGGCAAGAATATGAACCATCCTCAAGTTTCTCCTGACCTGCCCAACAAGCTGAACCACAGCATCATATGATTTCACCTTCCCTTTTTCATTTCTGAGAATGACTAAAATACATTGGAAGTTTCTATTAATCTGGAAGAGAATTAAGAGCGCTCACTGAACAGAGAGAGAAGCTTAAAAAACTTAGTTTGTTTGAAGATTGTATGACCTAAGGGTAGTTAAAAAGAGTAATCAAAAGGCAGTGTCTTGTCAATGCACAGAACATTGACATAAAATTTTTTTATATCTGGTTTGCTCCCCCTCATCTCTTGGTTACTGTTGCAATCAAGTAATCAAAACACTGAATCTTCCTGTCTTCATTTCAAAGTATTAAGCTTCTGAGAAGCAGCTGTTCCATTTTTTTCCTAGAAAAATATTTCTGTTTTTTTCCTAGTTACTTTTCAGCATGAGAATTTTTTTTAAGCTACAGCTGACTCATTACCTATAAAACTCCCATTGTACTGGCATAAGGCTGCAAATCAAGGGAGTACCTCTTGCTGTCTACAGGAAAGAAAAAAACAAAGGTAAAACCAATCCAATTTTATCTCACTATAAGAACACACAGAAAAATATTACCTAAGCACTTCTTGAACCTGACATTCTTAGCTCAAGAGACAGATGCTTGACATGACATTGCTAGTGTCTGCTCAACACCCTTTGCAAGCCATACAATTACAAGAAGTAAAATTTAGAACAAAGTTACAAGGAAAACTAAAAGAGCTGAAACTTGCACTGAGACCTGTTTGCTGTTATTGTCTGTAAATAATCCAGACAGGCCTCTGGTCTCTCAAGTGAGAAAAAACAATCTGTGACCAGGATTTCAGTGCTGCTTTCTGAGAGACTGGCCGAGGAGGAGAGAAAGCAACAGATGGAGCCAGTGACTTGGGGAGATTTAAGCCTCTTATTTGCAAGCAGGATTACAGATTGAGAGGGGCCACACTGGCTACACTTCTCTCCTTCCCTCCTAGAGAGTCTAGCATACAAACAGTATTTCAAAACATTAAAAGCCCTGTGGTTTTTCTGAAGGGTACATATGCAGTGATTATTACAGGGGAATATTGCACAGCTGAAAAGTAGTTGCATTTTACACTTCATACTGAAAGACTATTAAGCCCCCCCATCTGCAAACAATGCTCCAAAGGTACAATTCTCTATTGAATTCAGTGTTGTGAACAGGTTGACTGCTAATACTCTTTCTCTGACCTGACATTTGGAATTTTAGGTACTCACCTAAATCAGGTTCATTTCTGGATAGCAGCTGCTTATGTGTGTGACACACAGGATTCCCTCATGGACCTACTCTGGCCAAGATGGAGCCCTATTCTTTTCCAAAGAGGGCAAACAGTGAGAACTAAGCAAGACTATTGAATGTCCTGCTACTTGACTGCAACACTGAACAAAAATCTCCTCTCCTCTTTTTGATGAAGTAATTTCCTTCTATGTCTTTTAAACATCCATGCTCCCTTCAAAACCTGGAGAGTCAAGAAACCTCTAAACTTACCTCTAAAGTAAGTTTAAGGTGGGATGGGCAGCATGTGCTTGCTTGTTTACACAGATCCCTGAAAAGCCTGGTGGTCTACCAGGTGTTCATTAGTAGGAGACTAAAACCTGTTTTTCCAGAGTGAGATAGAACAGTGGCGCATCATAGTACAATGCTAATAACATGTTTAGGCTTTCACTTGGATCCTCAAACTTGCTGTGTAAGAAATAAGTAATGCAAACCCTGCAGATTGTGAAGTGATGGATGGATGGATATATTTTACGGCCATGAGGGTAGGAAGAGAAAAAGGCTCTGCTCAATTAGACTGACTTAATTTCATTTCTGAAAGTGCCATCCTTTTCAGACTGTCTTCCTTCAGAGAATGATCCTGCATTGCCAAGGCCATGCTCTCTAGTTGAATCTCTCAATTGAATTAGCAGTTTCAAAGCCAATTTCAGTACAGCCAGTGCCAGACCTGTGTGTGAAATCTTCCAAATTAATTTAAAACAGCCATCTCTCATCGGTCAAGAAACTAGTTAAACCAATGGGACTGTGAGGATCCATCAAGACTAATTCAAAAAGTTAATTTTTGAGTTCTGAGCAACTTTACATCTTCTCTGTTACTGCTTAAAAATTACAGGTTGCAGCTAGAAACAGAAGTCCAAGAAACTTGGCCTAAATCATCCTTGCAAAATAAACAAAGAATATCCCATCAGCTTTCTTTTATCCATGGGAGAGAGCAGCCACACAGTGTTGGGAGATAATTCACTGCATAAGTAAAAATCAGTGATGGTAATTGAATCTTTCAACTCTCACTACCACGTTGCCACCACAAAACCAACCTCAAACCACAGTGTGTGATGACAAATAACCTGCTGCAGTTCATTCCCCCACTTTTAGAGCTTCCTCATTACTATTCCAAAATTGACCTCATTACTATTTCCAAATCTGTGACGGTGTAAGACTGGGATTCAGGTTCCAGGTTACCTTGGCTCCAGTTATATTCTTAGGAATAAGCTTGGTTGTCTGCTATAGATCTCTACTCCATGGCCTATAAGCAGAGCCAAGATGCTTGGATGTAGCTCACATGCCACATGGACACCTAAGTTTACTTGCCTTAAATACAACCTGAGTGTCTTAAACAATATCTAAGAGAGATTTCTCACAACACAGGTGGGAAATAGTCCCTAAATGCATTTAATTCCATAGTAGGGGTTTCACAGAGATTAGGTCTTGGCCTACAGTTTTCAATAACCAAAAAAAATCCCTAGGAAGCATAGAACTAAATAGATATAAACTTGCAGATGAGTCAAATTATATGAACTCTTACCTCTGGCAAAAGATTAGGCAATTAGACAGCTTTCTAAACTAAAAATGATACTGTAAAATCAAATTAATTTCCAGATATTCTATGACCCATACACTACACAGACTAGATTGTGGTTTTTCCAACTCTACAGTGTGTGAAGAACTCATTTCACTCCTGAAACACTTGTATTCCCCTCTTCAAAACCTTTCAGTACAGCAACAATTGCCTTCACCTGCTTCTGTAATGCCCTTTTAAGTAGTCTCTTTCAAGCCCCATTCCCTCCCTGTCTTGGAATATGCCCTGCCTACTCTAGGAAAGGCTTTGCTGAACCGAGCTTTCTATTAGTTCTTGCTGCAGCACAATTGTCTGCAAACTTCTCTTCTTCCCACACCCCCATTAGGAAGCTTCATAAGTTCTCTCATCTGATCTTCATGGCCACACAACAGGCTGAAGAGAAGAGCACTTTGCACGTTGGCAAATTATCTATAAACACCCAGCTTTCTAGCACGCCTGCTTGCAGCATGACTCAAACCCCAGAACTCTAACACAGCAAGAAAACAGCCTTAAGAACAGGATTTATATCTGACAGACACTGGCATTTTCTTAGGCTTTAATTTCTTCAGAACTTCTTTTTTGAACACAGCAAGTAAAACAAGCCTCAACATCAAAAAGAGTTTAGCACACAGGACTAATTTGATTTGTGTTTGTTGCAGCATTAGCAGCGATAATGACAGTTAACAGCCACACTGCTCTCCCAAATCTCTTTGATAAACGAATCCTTTACCTCCTTTATTTTCTTAATGCTTCTTCTGTTCTTAAAACTTCTTAGGAAAGGAGGATGCTGGAATCAGGAGATGCTAGAAGAGTGTTGAGTGTTTGATGACAGCAGGCATCCTAAAGAATGTTTATACTTTTCCATGTCAGACAGGGTAACCTTTAACCATTATTTCAACATAAACATTGAGTATGGACCGTCAAGAAATACTTTCATTCTAGGGATATGTTTATGCTACTTATAGAAGTATTAAACTTAATATTAACATTTCTGCAAAGACAAACTGAAAACAAGCCAGTGCTGAAAAGCCTTCTCTGTGTACCTTGTCACAATCAGCCCACAGGAACTTAGATATTAATTCAGTTACCTGCAATATTAAATGCATTGCAATTACCAAAAACTGACATTCACTAGACAGTCAACAAAGGCTAAAAAAATTAACTGTTCTGACCATAAAGGTCATACTCTCCAAGGGCAGACCAGTGATGAGCAGTGTTCCTGGGGAGTCAGGCCATGTTAAACATCTAAGACATGGGCAGTGGGGTTGAAGGCACCTTCAGCAAGTTTGCTGATGACACCAAGTGCAGTGGGCCCACTCGAGGGAAGGGATGCCATCCAGAGTGACCCTAACAGCCTTCAGAGGTGGGTCTGTACAAACCTCATAAAGTTCAACAAGACCGAGTGCAAGGTCCTGTGTGGGTGTCAGGGCATTCCCTCTAATTTTGTAACCTTCCTGTTCATAGATCCAGTATGTCTTCCTATACAAAATATCCCTGTTTTCTCTGTTGCCTCCCCATCTCCATTTTTGCACATGCAGGGCTATGCCATGCTACAAGTTCAATGCTGTGAGCCCTCTCTTCTGCTCTAGGCTAAACACCATACTGAATGTATGAAGTATGTATTTCATCCTTCCTCTATCTGAGCAATACAAAAGTCAATACAGTAGCAAAAAAAAAAAAAAAAAAAGCTGGTGATTTCTAACACTTGGATACCCATCTGATTTGATCAAAACCTTTTCAGCAACTGCCATTGCTGAATGCAACTCCAGATTATCAATGCTCACTGCAAAAATTCTACACTGTTCTCTCTCTTGACAGATATTATTATCCCTCTTCCTTGGGGCTAAAATTTCCATCTAACAGTATCTGTAGCCTGAAAGGATTATTTTTGGTCTCTGCCTTCCCCTTCACTTGCCTGAAGGGAAGAAGCTAAAGCCCTGTATGCACATAATTGGATGTATTTCTACTCTTCAAAATATTGCAGGGGCACTTTCTGTTAGATTTTTATGAGATTTGTTCAAAGAAAGGCAGCAACATCAGAATTGTTTAGTCTGACATGGAAAGTATGGGTCCTAAATACTGACTTGGATCCTAATTTCTCTCAGTTATGCTCTGATAGTTTGCTTTAGATAGGCCATTCACATTTATATCACAGAAGCTCAGTTGGATAGCCTTACTCCTCTACCCTTCCTAAAAATTACCCTGCAGTCACAAGGTTGGATAACCCAGTTTACTTGCACCTATTGTAATCTTATGACTTCATGACAGTTACAGCTATAAACTTTTACATCCTAATTTACCATTTCAAAACTAGAAATACAAAAGTCACCTTCTGAAATAGAAGAAAAAAACTATGCCAAAGAGGAAACCCTATAACCATTTGACATATAACTGCTCCTCACTTTCAGCAGACATTTTTACAGAGGATCATGGTTTTTATTATCACTGTTTTGCCTCAAGAGAAATCTAGATGCTAAGAGAAATTATAGCCTTAACCAAAACCATCAGGCATCAACCACTTGTATCTCTGTTAAAATGATTTTTTCTTTGAAGTGCATCTGGGAAGCTGCCTATAATTGGAAACATTGGAGGAACCACACAGAAGCAAATGCAGCTTGAGTGTCAGACAACCATTTTCATGCAAAATGTACTAAAAGCCTGCAGCTAGGAGCTGAATACTTAGAGGCTTAGCCATTTAGAAAAAAATGCAATCATATCTGCACCTTTCATCCACCTCTTTACAATGCGTAAATGAATGCCTCTCATCAAGACATTTCAGCCATCTTTCAGCAGACTAACTAACATTTTAATAAAATGACTTGTCTCCCTAAAAGTAATTTCATTTTTGCCCCAAACATGATAGCAGACCATCACATAACCCAGGATATGTTAGGCTTGGTGTTAACTACTAAGTTCATGGGGAGAAGCAAGCAAAAGGAAGATTTTATCTAATAAGACATTCAAATTTTTTGAAATAAAACCATTTATCTTTGGTGATCACAGGAAAACTCACCTACATCCCATGACTGTTTCCAGAAGGTTTAAAGAAAACAAATGTTTCATGATAACTAAAGCCAGTTTACCCCCAGTCACCTTTCTACAGAGGTCTTCTCACTTCAGCTACAGGAAGCATTGCAGGCTCTCATCCTGACGTGGGATCAGGACCAGCTGGATCTCTGCACAGCTGGCTGTAGGCAATCCAGGAGTGTACTGAGGACAACTTCCTGGTCCAGGTATTCGACAAACCAACCACAGAAGCGTGTCCCACAATGTTTTCTTGTCCCCAATATTCAAAGGGGACATTGTGAACAGACATTGACTGCTTGTTCATGCAATTGAATTGATGTAAGCCATACTCAGGCAATGCCTTCTCATGAGCTCCTCCAGTGTGGCCATGTGTGACATGAAACCATTGGAGCAGGTGTTCTCATTCTTGGTCACTATTTAATGCAACAAGTGTACTGCCATAATTTTTGGAGCTCACTTCAGAAATTTGGATACCACCTCCAAATCTGGATATGTCTGGGGATTTCTCTCACAAAAAGGGTGCTGGGACAGATTTTTGCTGGCCTTTGCCTTCCCCAGGCAGAACATCATCTGCACCACCAGTGGAGTTAGATGATTTTCTTCCCAAGGAAAATCATCTCACCTGTCACTCTATCGAGCAACACGAAACGCAGAGACAAACGCAGCTACACCCGAGAGAAGGCAAAGAAGAGAGAAACTTTATTTTGGTTTTCCCATTATATAGGGTTTTGGAAACGACCATCGATTGGAAGGTGAAGCTACCACCTCTCCAACGACACTGGTCAATGACAAAGTCTATCAAACCTTTCTCCTCCCAGGAGAAGGAATGAAAAACAAAAAGACAGTTAGAAAAACATGTGCATGTTTACAAAAAACAGCGTGAGAAACTCCATCACAAGAATGAAAACATCAGAAGGCTGAAAAGTGAGAGTGACAATCTCACCTACTTTCAGGAGCTCACATCCCAAATTTGGATACCATCTCCAGAGTTGAATACATTAGGGATTGCTCCTGTACTAAATGTGACAGGAAAGAAAGCTGGTGCTGGCTGTTGCCTCCTCTGGGCAGCGCATATCTGCACCACCCACAGTGGGCTGGGTTCCTTCCTTCTGTCCTGTCACCACTGCCAGGAGCCCTCCTCCAAAATTTGGATACCACCTCAAAAATGATCTCATGAAAGAGCATGACAGCTAATTTATGTGAATTTTGGGAGTAGGATCCTGAAAATTATGGCAGTCCTTTTGTTTTGTCAAGGCGAACTCCTATCCCTAGTCTGAGTGGTGAAAATGATAGATTGCTCAGGGGAGGAAGAGGCCTGGAACAGCTTTCTATCCTGGCACATTTTGTGTGGATACAATGCTCCAACATATTCAGTTTTGCAGGTCATATCCCAGTTTGGCTCTAGTGGAGCATTCAGTGTTGGATCTTGGGTCTGCAAAAGTCAAATAGGTTATGGTGCAGAGACATGAGCAGGAAAGTGCTCATAGCACCAGGTTTTGTGATGCAGGTCAAGGGGAGTGACTTAAACGGGGAGCCTTCAACAGCTTTCTCAGCAGGCACATGAGTGAGGGGCAAATTAAGGGTTGTAAATGGAAGATCAAAGTCAGCAAAAGCCTTTTGTCCTGGCCCGTTTTGTTTGTCAGTAATGTCTGTTTTGTTTGTCAGTAATGTCTAGACGTTTTCAAACTTGGATCTGCACTTCGGGAGTGATTAGAGAGAAAAGAGCACATTTAATTCTTTTGCAAGTACACAGCGTCATCTGGTGGAGCTGAACGGGGACAATGAAAAGGTTAAATACACCAGTTTTGTGGTTTTTAGTGTTTTTTTTCTGGGGAACTGAAAGTTTCTGTTCTCTATGTTATTTATCAGGGGATAAAGGACAGGAAATGTAAGGGGAAAAGGATGGTAAAGGTGAAGTAATTGGGCTTTCAAGCATGAAATAATTGGCTACTTATGCAGAAATTAATTGCAAATTTAATAATACCTTTGTGCAACAAAGGAGAGACATTCCCTTCCCTTCCCTTCCCTTCCCTCTCTTCATTACAGTACGCCTTG